>APFE031308203.1:60800-101265 GCA_000404065.3 Pinus taeda | reverse complement strand
AAAATGGAAGGGGGTCTTCATTATTGGGTTTTTTTTATTTTGAAGCCAGTGCCACATGTTCCATACCAACATTGGCCTTCTTTTCCAATTCTTTTCTCTTTTGTGAAGTAATAGCTCTACAAGATCCAATCCCACAACCAGGTATAGCCAACAAATGTGATTTCAGACAGTAATATGTGCTTTTGAAAGAAATGTTACAAAAGTTGCATTTCTATTGCACATTGCCTCCTCCCTTTCCCTTGTTTGGCCCATCCTCTCTTGTGACATATTTCCACAATGGATATTTATCATTGTCTTTAAGTCCTCTTCCCTCAACATTACTTGCAGCAGACTCTGATGATATTGGGGGAGGAAGGGCATCTCTACCCATGACATTCTTGCCCTTCCTTTGCCCCCTAACTGCTGCCTTTGATTGAGCCATGAACACTGTTACAACTTACGGACCACGGTGTTACCTCAACCTGTAAAAAAAATGAACAAACTGCTGTAAAAAATGAACAAACTGCTGAAACAGTGAAATGCCAGTCTTAGAACAGAGACAATACACATAAATTCATCAAACATTTTATAAATTATAATTTTATAAACACACTGCTGACAGCTGTAGGTGCTCTTCTTGTATTTATTTCAATGTATTTCAAAAGAGTTTCTTCTAGGAATGTCATGTGTTGAAAGAGGGTGACATGTGAGTGTAGTTATTGTATTCATGTTGTTTCTAAGATTGACATTGCTGGTCCTAGACCAATTGTTGTGATGGTATCTATTTAAATTTTACATTATTCCAACTGTTTGATGATGGGACCTCTGAGGGCTTTTGTCACATTTGTAATGCTCCCAAACAGATAAGATATTGACGTGCACAAATTGCACACACCACCTAGGTTGAATGATGGATTCCTAGCCCACCTGGTACACAAAGGAAGCTGTATTGATGCAAACCTGTGAGCTGAGTCATCATGCAGCACAAAAGATGGGGGCAATCAATAGATTGCAACCTGAGTGATAAGAATTTTGGATACAGACCACCCAGAACATGAATGGTGAAATTACCCTCGTAAAAATATCTTCAAAAGCAATGGATATGGTGAAAACAATAGATTGAAAAGACAATTTTAGAAGTGTGAAGTGGTAAGAAAAGAGATCAAGTTACAACTTAACCATCAAATTACTTCAGTTCTGAAGATAAGATTTACACACAACAATTCCTAGTTTTTTTGCCAAAACCTTTGCACGTTCACTAAATGAGCATACAATGCAACAAATACTGGAACAAGACCTTTGAAACCATAGATTGACCGGTGTGCTGAACATCAAATTACTTCAGTTCCAAAGATAAGAATTTGCGCGTATAGAAGTTCCTAATTTTTCACCAAGATCTTTGCAATTCCACTAAATGAGCAACTTACAATTAATGATTATCCAAAACTGTTCTTCCTTAATTTGAGGCACTACTGATAAGATCACCAGAATTTTAGGGAAGAACACTGGGTGTTCTTATCTCTGAGCTAGCTAAGAAATATATTGGAGTCGGAAAAGATCCTGTTGATCTGAAACTTCATAAAGGGTTTTCTTAAAAGAGCATGACACTGATATAGTTTATGTAATGTGTTGTTTATAGTATTAAGTTGCAATATTAAATATGCGCACGCGCAATGTATAAACAATGAACATTGAATAATATTAAGTTATTAACAGTGAACTGAAGTTACCTGGTGGACTGTGGACAATGCAATGCCGAACGGTGGCTCTCAGGTTTGCTCCTTGCTCTCCTACAACACAATCTCACTTGCAAAATGAAACTATCAACAACAAACACGCCCTTTTAACCTGCGCTGGAGGCTTAGCGAGTCCTGGAAACAGGACTCGTTTTTGAAAATCGTGACACGCTCCAACAATTTGTGACACGTGCCATGACACGACGTGTCATTAAAAGTGGACACGAATCCGTACTGAATCGTGTCAGATTTGATGGATTCGCGATTCGAGGGCCCTTTAGGGCGAATCCGGTGATCTAGCTCTAAACTAATGCAGTTTGTGAGTTCCAGGATTGTTGCTAAAGATTCAGATTTTTTTTGATGCAAGAGTCAATGTGGTTAATGATATAGTTAAGGATAAACGCATTTGGGAAAGTCTTGAGTGCTAGCATTGTCATCGAGTTGGCCTTACGGAGATAGAGTGTTTTGATCTCCATCCTTGTCTTCATTGTGGGAACACAAATAATCTTTTAGATAAATGTCCAAAGAAGAAGAAGGTTAAAAAGCAAACAATTCATTATGGTTGGATAAGTTCTTAGTGATGGAATCTGTCGAGAAATATAGGGCAGCATAGTTAGGGCTTCTTATTAAATTGATTTCTCTTTCACTTGACAATTTGTTGTGATTAGTTCTTATTTCTTCTTCGTTGTTACTATGTTTATCATGAAGACAATTGCCAAAACTTCAAAGACAACGAGAGAACACAAGATGTAGGCACTAAGGCAGGGCAAAACCCCTAAGGAAGGGAAAATCCAGTCAAATTCTTTCTTAGTAGAATCAAAATTAAATTGAGATCATCCTAGACCCTTGACCTAAACCTCTCTCCGTCCATCAAGTCAACCTTTCAGTTGGAGTAATCTTCTTCCAAAACAGCTCTTCAAGAACAAGGGTTTCGACCCTTTATGTCATCTCTTATTTTCGTCTCCTGCAATCATAGAAACTTTGGCCCTGCACTACCTTTATTCCTCTTCATAGGTATTTCTTCTTTATTGCTTATACAAACTTCTTTCTTCAATAGAATTGTAGATTGAATGGTGCCTGTTACCGCTCAAACTAGCAGGGGACCTAAGGGGGATCCCTAAAGGGAAAATGCTAGGCCAAGGGCAACATATGGAGACTTAGCCCACTATCACCTTAGCTAAGGCTCCCTTCTATTTACGGACTTTAATCGATGGGAGGAGATCCGATATGTATGGAGTCACTAATGAATGATAAGTCAATGGATATGAGTGACCCAAATCCTTTCCCAAAAAGTTTGAAGGAGAGAGCTTGCTTGCTTTCTAAGCAAGGTACTATGTATTTCTAAGGAAAGGAAGAGAGGTTTTTGAGGGCTATGTTTATGGGAATAGGCTTGTGAAGGAGTTCCCCAATCCCTAAAATGCTTGTTAGAATTAGTATCTTAGATGGTTCTTGAATAATAGTCTTTTGAAGGAGCAGGACCACATGGGGCCAAGTGGACCTGGTCTAGGATATGAGGATGGTATGAAGCAACCAATGGTATTCTTACCCTAGACAAAGTGGGGAAAGGATCAAGAAAATAATTTCACTATAAGATGTTGTCTTGACCCTATGAGGTACTAGCCTTGGGGATGGCAGGGCAAGTTTTGATCCCGAAGCTAGGGCTTGACTTTTCTTCAGCTCCACAGTCAGAATGGCTTCAAAATTGGAGGAGGGGCAGAGGAAAGGCTAGTGTAGGAGACCCTAGGAGATAGAATTTTTTTGATGGCTAGCTTGCTGGGAAATTGATACCCTCATCACCTCAATATGGCTAGTCCTGGAAGGATGTGAGAAAATGTAGATTTTAGTCACCAGCCTTGGTAGCTTAGTGCCTTAATCTTTGGGAGAATGGAGTCTATGTTGAGTAAGAGTAGGATTTAATGGTTCCCAGTCAAGGAGGCCTCAAGATCATTTCGTTTGCCTTCTAGGTCAAGAAGAAGCAACCTTGCAACTTTTATACTTCAATGTGCAAGAGAAATGACTTGTCAAGGTCAAATTTTACCCCTAGGATATTTCGCTCCTATTACATGGCCCATACATTGAAGGAAATGCTATAATAGAGACAAATCCTACAATATTAAGCAGTAAAGGCATGCAATAATTATGCCCTAGAACAACGAAAATCCCAGTCCAACATTTATGACAAAAGTAAACAAGAATAACATCAAAAGCACGTACTTACATGTAATAGAGTATATACAACCATTCATAATTGACAATAAAGAAACTCCAAGAGAGGATAGACCAATATCCATACATCAAAATTCATCCATAAATCTCCAATTCATCCTTAGAAAAAGTGCGAAAATCTCAAGAGAGATAAGAGATCCAAACCAAAGTGATGATGAGAAAATGAGCTCATCTCACTTATATTTATACAAAACTTAGGAGTTCGAATTAGCCTCCTTGGCTTACATAAGCCCCAAAAATAAAATAATGTTCTAATAATTCAACTTTTGGTGACAAGCCCACCAAACTAAGCTCAAAAATGAAAAAGTAAGCCTCTCAAGAGGTCAAATAATAATATATGCATGTCGTAGGGCCCTCTAAGAGGCCTAATGAGGTCCATGGGTGCCACAATGAAGAATAGGACCCTCAAAAGCAGTGGACAAGAGGTTGGCCCCTTGTAATAACTTGTGGTGCTCTAAATGACATGTAGGGGCACATAAGTGTTCTCATGGGTCTCCAAACAAATCGAAGATGCCTATAAATCGCCTGCAAGGGCTAGGATGATGGTGTAGGCGATGCCACATCATTGTGCAAGTCCTGGATCATCTGCGACGTGTATGGTGTAGATCTAGGGCCAACTGGGCATGATGGATCAGGTGCATCCTCCTTGTCCAATTAGTGAACCATGAGCGATCTCTGAATGGCTGTGAAGAATAGGACCCTCAAAAGCAGTGGACAAGGGGTTGGCCCCTTGTAATAACCTGTGGTGCTCTAAATGACATGTGGGGGCACATAAGTGTCCTCATGGGTCTCCAAACAAATCGAAGATGCCTATAGATCGACTGCAAGGGCTAGGATGATGGTGTAGGTGATGCCAAATCATCGTGCAAGTCCTGGATCATCTGTCACGTGTATGGTGTAGATCTAGGGCCAACGGGGCATGATGGATCAGGTGCATCCTCCTCGTCCAATTAGTGAACCATGAGGGATCTCTGAATGGCTGTGGGGATCTATGGAGTGCAATTTGTTGCTATGGAACCCCATGGCTCTCAACGCTCACCTTACATGTGCTAATGTAGCCCTTTGGAGGATTAGGACCCCATATAGGGAGACCAAACCCAAGATGGAAACCATTTGCAATCCTTTATAAGATCCAATGCATCCCCTAATCTTCCAGTACAACAAGTCATTAGAGAAATCGAGTGAATGAGCTTACCAAATCATGGGCCACAGGTGGGGACTTCATAATGGCGTGCCCTTCCATAATGGGCTTCGGGATGTGGCAATGTCTCCTAAACTCCAAATGCAGTTAACCAAGTACCCTATTAGGTGGTTTCTACTTCTAAAGGGGATAATATGTTCAAGGTACATCCTACAAAAGGTGGTGGCATGTGACAGATAGGTGAATGAAGTAGGGGATGAGAAGGGGCAGCCCTAGGTCACATGCTAGGGTACTAGGGTAGCTAATAAGAGGGAAGCCCATATTTGGGTCTGTAATGTATAGGAGGTAGCAATCATGGTACATGAGGTGCCCCGACCTTGATTTTTCCACCCTTCTTTTTACTCCTTTTGCCTATTTATGGTTTTCTTTGATTAACTGCTCGCGACTCAAGAGGTTAGAGCATAATGTATAAGATATAGCAGTGAATCCCCCTTTTAAGGTGGGACAGTTCAACACCCACCAGGGGTTGGGACAATCATGGGCTCCTATATGATGAAGAAGGCTCATAGAACTTGTAGGAACCAGGGTGATGGCCATGATGATGGGGTAAAGCTCATGTATTGGCTTTTGCTCACGTGCTAAATGTATTTGGCTCGACCATATTTTGCATTATGTGGTACATTTTCCTGTTGAATGTGGCCATATATGCTTTTATCTTTTTTTTCAGTTGCATCAACCTCCAGGCTTCATTCCAGGCCATGACCCAAGTTGTGGGCAAGGCGAAGGGGAAAGCTAACCCTATGCGGACCCAATGGAGGAATGTGGACCCAGACGGGAGAAATGATGAATGGGGTAATGATGAATGGAAAGGGGGGTAATATAAGCAGATAAGGGAGTAGGACCGCACAACCAAAATCAGGGTTTCCTGTGAAATACCATCGCTGGAACTAAATGGCCAGTAAAAGAGATCCCACAAGACTAGAATCCAAGGTTAATTACTAAAAGGGGGCTAGGGGACAAAAGCACAGACCTAGCCCATTCTTCTACAGAATCCCCCCATTAATTCATGCCCAGAAGTGTCCATGATAAGTAAACTACAATACTCAATTTCCAAATGCCAAGGCATACCTTTAGATTCGGGAGGCCCACCTTCAAACATACGATCATGGCAGATGGGTGAGGGGCCACATGGTTGGCTGAGGTAGTGGAGAAATGGCACAATGAACCAACTGGTGGTTGCAAGGGGCTACTGGTTGTCTGCTGAGGACTGTCTCGGAGAAAAAAAATGCTTCTAGGGATATTACCCACAAAATGGTGGGTAACATCTGGCTCCAATTGGGATGTGATCTCTCGAAGAAGTGGGGAAGCTACTCGAACAAGAGGTCACGAGAACTCTAGCAATCTCTTGGTTATCGTAGACCTATCACCTGCACATATAATAGATGGAAAAACACGGGGCAACATGCTTTCGCGGCGTCTCATGATCGCCCATGCTATATCTTAGGTTGTAAAACCAACATAAAATAAAATGTCTGTGTTAATTTAGATGCATCTAATCTACCATGAGAAATATCGTATGATATTAGTTCTAATGTGAAAATAAACATGCAGTGCATCCTACCCTAACATGCATATAGTAAGGCTAATATTAAGTGTAATCATAAAGCAGTGGAACCAACATATCATCACATCAATATACATATGCTTGCCAGTATGATTACTCATGTAGCAACCCCCAAATCGAATGTGGGCATAGTCACATGGTGGATGAAGCAGGAAAATATGATCTCCATTTGAGGCAAAGGGAAGTCCTAGGAGAAAGAAAATTGGTCAATCTAGAGGTCCCAGGCTTTCCTTCTAGGTACACAATGGTGGAATGAATGATCACTCTCAAAAACTCCTCATCACAACCATTGTTTGTAATATCATGCTTTGAGGATGTCACACGGTTGCGATGAGAAGGGAACGAAGTGTGAGAGAAAGAAGGAGTGCAACAAATAGGTCTCTCCTTGTGATGGTCACATCGGAGAAGGGAGGTCACAGAGTGATCATAACCTTGAGGATGGGTCAAAGGGGATAAAGTATATTCAATGAAGGGTTTTTTCTTGACAACATATTCAGAAAGGGTAAAAGGGCCACGGTCACTCGAGGTCATATCAAAAGAGGGGAGGGAATTACTTGAGAAAGACTCAAGGTGATGAACAAGAGAGAAAGGCAAAGGGGAGGGCGAAGTATCATATTCAACAGGATTTGCTTCCCCACAATCTAAAGGCTCAAGTGATTTGAATACATAGTCACAAGGTGGGTAGGTGGGAGCCTCATTGCTTTCATCATTATAAGCATCAAAGGTTGGGATTTTGTTAAAAGGAGAATCAATCACTTCCAATTGTCTTTCATGCAAGGGAAAATAATAATTCTCCTTCCCAAAGGTATCGATGGATATGTCATCGCAAGTAATGTCCGAGATAAAGGAAAAATAAATATTAATCTCATCTTCCTCGTCAGTATCATAAATGGAAGCACAATTTGGGGCCCAACAATCTCCCATTTCTCCTTTTCAATGTAGAAATAATCTCTAATGTCATTTTCCAAGGAGCTCACGAGATCACCTTCCTCAAGGTTTTCAAAAGGAGAGTCATCAGGAGTGATATCCTTGAGAAAGGTAAGGTCGGTCTCGACCTTACTTCCCATAACTTCATTCTCCTCAACACATGTGCTCTCAAAATCATCCTGCTTGTCCTGCAGCCCCAATGAGGACTCATCTTCCAGCTCATCACCGAGATCCATAGGCCAATATCCATACATCAAAACTCATCCATAAATATCCAATTCATCCTTAGAAAAAGTGTGAAATTCTCAAGAGGGATAAGAGATCCAAACCAAAGTGATGATGAGAAAATGAGCTCATCTCACTTGTATTTATACGCAACTTACGAGTTTGAATTAGCCTACATAAGCCCAAAAAATAAAATAATGTTTTAATAATTCAACTTTTGGTGACAAGCCCACCAAACTAGCTCAACAATGAAAAAGTAAGCCTTTCAAGAGGTCAAATAATAATCTATGCATGTCGTAGGGCCCTCTAAGAGGCGTAATGAGGTCCATGGGTGCCACAATGAAGAATACGACCCTCAAAAGCGGTGGACAAGGGGTTGGACCCTTGTAATAACCTTTGGTGCTCCAAATGACACGTGGGGGCACACAAGTGTCGTCATGGGTCTCCAAACAAATCGAAGGTGCGTGTATATCGCCTGCAAGGGCTAGGATGGTGGTGTAGGTGATGCCACATCATCGTGCAAGTCCTAGATCATTTGCCAAGTGTATAGTGTAGATCTGGGTCCAATTGGGCATGATGGATTAGGTGCATCCTCCTTGTCCAATAAGTGAACCACGAGTGATCTTTGAATGGCTGTGGGTATCCATGGAGTGCAATCTGCTGCACATGGCTCTCAATGCTCACCTTACATGTGCCAATGTAGCCGTCTGAAGGATTATGACCCCGTATAATGAGACCAAACCCAAGATGGAAACCATCTGCAATCTTGCATAAGATCCAATGCGTTCCCCAACCTTCCAGTACAACAAGTTATTAGAGAAATCGAGTAAATGAGCTTATCAAATCATGGACCACAAGTGGGGACTTCATAATGGCCTACCCTTTCATAATGGGCTTCAAGATGTGCCAATTTCTCCTAAACTCCAAATGGGGTTAACCAAGTACCCTATTAGGTGATTTCTACTTCTAAAGAGGATAATATGTTCAAGGTACATCCTTCAAAAGTTGGTGGCATGTGACAAATAGGTGAATGAAGTAGGGGATGAGAAGGGGCAGCCCCGGATCACATGCAGGGGTACAAGGGTAGCTAATAAGAGGGAAGCCCATACTTGGGTCTATAATGTATAGGAGGGAGCAATCGTGGTACATGAGGTGTCCCGACCTTGATTTTTCCACCCTTCATTTTATGCCTTTTGCCTTTTTATGATTTTCTTTGATTAGTTGCTCGGGGCTCAAGGGGTTAGAGCATGATGTATAAGATATAGTAGTGAATTCCCCCTTTTAAGGTGGGGTACTTCATCGCCCACTAGGGGTTGGGACAATCATGGGCACCTATATGATGAAGAAGGCTCATAGAACCTGTACGAACTAGGGTGATGGCCATGATGATGGGGTAGAGCTCATGTATTGGCTTTTGCCCATGTGCTAAATGTATTTGTCCCGACCATCTTTTGCATTTTGTTGTACGTTTTCTTGTTGAATGTGGTCATATATGCATTTATCTTTCTTTTCAGCTACATCAATCTCCGGGCTTCATTCTAGGCCATGACCCAAGTTGTGGGTAAGGTGGAGTGGCAAGCTAACCCTATGCAGACCCAGTGGAGGCATGTGGACCCAGGTGGGAGAAATGATGAATGGGGTAATAATGAATGGAAAGGGGGGTAATATAAGCGGATGAGGAAGGGGGATGTGTGACCAAAATCGGGGTTTCGCGTGAAATACCATCCGTGGAACCAAATATTCAGTAAAAGAGATCCCACGGGACTAGAATCCAATGTTAATTCCTAAAAGGGGGCTAGGGGACAAAAGCACAAACCTAGCCCATTCTTTCCGCAGAATCCCGCCATTTATCCATGCCCACAAGTGTCCATGATAAGCAAACTACATTACTCAATTTCCAAATGACAAGGCATACCTTTAGATTCGGGAGGCCCACCTTCAAACATACGATCATGGAAGATGGGAGAGGGACCGCATGGCTGGCTCAGGTGGCGGAGAAATGGCACAATGAACTAGCTGGTGGCTGCAAGGGGATGGTGGCTATCGACTGAGGATGGTCTTGGAGAATTTTTTTTCTTAGGGATAGTACCCACAAAATGGTGGGTAACAATGGCGTCTTCAAGGGAGCTCAGACAGGGGGGAAGAGCCAAGTTAGTGTCCTCTATCAGCCCAGACCCTTGTTCGAAAGGGTCACATCAATCCATGATGCAATCTACTCATCAATCTAAGTATGACGAAATCTAGTGTATCCATATAGACTCATATCTCTCTAAGTATATCTTGGACCACAATCCATACTATGCTTGATCACCTGAGGCCTGCTACATGTCAGGAATAGATCATCAATATATAAAGTCAAAGTCAAATTCATACCTTGGACCAATTTGCTTCTTGAGATATTAAGCTTCAACAAGTAATTGTCAATATGGGGGTAGGCTGGGGGTGCTTGCTTCAAGCTTTTAATAAGAAACTTCTTGTCCTGCACATCAAACCTTTGAGATTGATCGATACATACTTCCTACTTGTACCTTTTCAAAGCTAATGTCCCAAACATCTTTCTACATAATTGATTCTTCGGCCATAGTATCCTTCCAAACCTGTTCTCTCATTGCTCCAATACCCTGTTCGGAATTATCAACAGACTTGATCTTGATAGAGGGGAATGGTTGCCAAGATTTCCTTTTATTTCGGTTCCATGTCTTACTTTGATGATTGGTGTCATGGATCTTTGCTAAAAGAGGTCTTCCAATGACTCTATAAAGTCCTCCCATTCTAAATCCCAAAGTAAAGGAATCTTTCATACGGGATCCCTTCAGCCAGGAGAGAACCTTTCCATTAATGAAGGCTATTCTCATTCCATTATTTTCCAAGGCAGAAATAGATATCAGGTTCTTCTTTAATTCCGAAACATACATTACTTCATGAAGAATAATAGATTTCCATAGTCAAATCAAATCTGACAGTACCAAAACCCATCACTGAATATGTAGAGTTGTCCCTGAGAATAATCTTCAAACTAGTCTCCCTGTCAACCAAATTTGAGAGAACTTCCTTATACCTGGGGAGGTGTGTAGAAGCCCCACCATCAACCAACTAGCTATTGTATGAATTTGGAGGAGATGAACTAAAGAGGGCTGAAATAAGAATGTATTCAGATTGGATAGTAGCTACGTTACTTTCATATTTGGAGTTTCTTGACTTCTTTTGAGGACGAGGACTTTCTTCATGATCATTAGGAGTATCTCTTCTTCTTCAATCATCTCTCTCTCCTTTATCATCTCACCTTCTTTTATCATCACTTCTTCTTCGACCATTGCTTCTTCTTATATCATCATCCTATTGTTGTACTAGCTTCGATTAGATCTTGGAGAATCTTTCTTTTTTGGATAGTCTCGGGCATAGTGACCATGCTTGTGACAATTGAAACATTCGACATCCCTTAGTCTTCTATAAGAGTCCCTTGAATCTAGAGAGGACCTTTTCGAACTAGATGATCTTCCTTTTCCCCTTTTCCTTTTATTTTGAGTAGCAAATGTGACGAGTTCTTCTCCATATGATTTTGAATTCTCCCTTATGAAATCATCCTGGATTCTTCTTGAGTGAGCTTTCCAACTGCATCATGTAATCATTGTAAGTACCCTATCATCTCATCTCTGCTCGACTCCATCTGCTAAAACAGTCTCAAATATAAAGAAGAAAAATCATAGGGGAGCTTCAGCTACCACCTTCTATCCATCAAGGAGCCACTTTCTACCACTCAGAATCATTGCCAACGGGGAGCCAATGCTATGACTTGGGAAACTTCTATTAGCGGGGAGCCAATGCTACAACCTGGGAAACTCTGCTAGCGGGGAGTCAATGCTACACCTCGGGGAAACTCTGCTAGTGGGGAACTAATGCTACCACCTGGGAAAATCTGTTAGCGGGGACCCAATGCTACAACCCGGGAAACTCTGCCAACAGGGAGCCAATGCTATGACCTGAGAAACTCTGCGAGCAGGAGCCAATGCTACAACCCGGGAAACTCTGCTAGCGGTCCCAACATGACCCAGAAGAGTCAAGTGGTAGAACACTTGCATCTCTAGCTTGAGCTAGATGCCACTTACCATAAATAGTAAAGATCGCGCCTAGCTCAAGTAGGCAACACCCATTGGCTAGATGGGTGGGAAAGATAGATGCCAAATGGATTATACTTTACATAGACCAAGATAGGGGAGCAACATATTCGACCCTATCGGTGATAGATAGGGGTGACACCCTATCGTCCAAAGATCCCTCAACCCCAGGAGCTCTACATCTCAATTCCTCACCCTGGGAGCTCAGACAGGGGGGAAGAGCCAACTCAGTGTCCTTAGTCAGCCCATAACCTTGTTCGGAAGGGTCACATCAATCCATGCTGCAATTTGCTCATCAATCGAAGTAGACGAAATCCAGTGTATCCATATAGACTCATATCTCTCTAAGTATATCTCAGACCACAACCATTACTATGCTTAATCACTTGAGGCTTTCTACCTATCAGGAATAGATTGTCAATATATAAAGTCAAAGTCAAATTCATACCTTAGACCAGTTTGCTTCTTGAGATATTAAGCTTCACCAAGTAATTGTCATAATAGGCATAGGCTAGGGGTGCTTGCTTCAAATTGCTAATGAGAAACTTCCTGTCTTGTACATCAAACCTTTGAGATTGATCGATACATACTTCCTCCTTGTACCTTTCAAAGCTAATATCCCAAACATCTTTCTTCATAATTGATTCTTCGGCTATAGTATCCTTCCAAACTTGTTCTCTCACTGCACCAAAATCTTGTTGGAATTATCATTGGACTTGATCCTGATAACGGGGAATGGTCCACTATACTTCCTTTTATTTTAGTGCCATATCTTGCTCTGATGATTGGTGTTGTGGATCTTTGCTAAAAGAGGTCTTCCAATGACTCTATATAGTCCTCCCATTCTAGATCCCAAAGTAAAGGAATATTTCATACATGATCCCTTTAGCTAGGAGAGAACCTTTCCATTAATGAAGGCTATTCTCATTCCATTATTTTCCAAGGTAGAAATAGATATCAGGGTCTCCTTTAATTCCAGAACATGCATTACTTCATGAAGAATAATAGATTTTCTATAGTCCAAATCAAATATGATAGTACGAAAGCCCATCATTGAATATGTAGAGTTGTCCCCGAGAATAATCTTCAAGCTAGTTTCCCTCTCAACCAGATTTGAGAGAACTTCCTTATACCTGGTGAGGTGTCTAGAAGCCCCACTATCAATCAGCCAACTATTGTACGAATCTGGAAGAGATGAAATAGAGAGGGATGAAATAAGAATGTATTTAGATTGGATAGTAGCTACATTACTTTCATACCTAGAGTTTCTTGACTTCTTTTGAGGACAAGGACTTTTTTCATGATCATCCAGAGTGTCTCTTCTTCTTCAATCATCACTCTCTCTTCTATCATCTCGCCTTCTTTTATCATCACTTCTTCTATCATTGCTTCTTCTTCTATCATCATACCTGTTGTTGTAGTAGCTTCAATCGGATCTTGGAGAATCTTTCTTTTTCGGATAGTCTCGGGCATAGTGACCACACTTGTGACAATTGAAACATTCAACATCCCTTAGTCTTCTATAAGAGTCCCTTGAAACGAGAGAGGACCTTTTCGAACTAAATGATCTTCCTTTTCCCCTTTTCCTTTTATCTTGAGTAGCAAATGTGGCAGGTTATTCTTCTCCATATGCTTTTGAATTCTCCCTCTTTAAATCATCTTGGATTCTTCTTGAGTGAGCTTTCCAACAAGTTCAACAAATGACGGAAAATTGTTGTTGCTGCTAATGGTAGTAATGAAGGTTTCCCAAATAGGGGGGAGACCACTAAGAGTCACAATAGCTAATTCCTTGTTAGGTACCATTTCTCCAACTCTCTGCAATTGACCTTTAAGACGATAGATCCTCATGATATAGGATTGCACAGTCTCTCCTTTATTCATTTTGTGTCTTTCAATTGATCTTTCAAGGTGATGATTTCATTCAAATTGTTGACTTCATACAAGCCCACCAACTTATCATACATATCCTTAGACTTATTCAAATTCCCAACATAAGCAAGTAAATGATCTTGTAAACTATCAACAATAATTTGCTTTTCTTTTAACTCACCTTTCTTGTGCTTGTTCTTGACAACAGCAGAAGCATTCTCCGGAGGCTCAGGTACTTCTCCTTGAATGAATTCAAAAACATCATTGTAATCAGCTATGATTTCGAACCTGACCTTCCATGCAACAAAGTTCAATGAGTCACCCAACTTCTCATGTTCCTTGAAGAATGAGGAAGACATCTTGACTTGATTAGATAGGCTCCTTCAACTTTCCAAAGATGATTGCTTCAACTCTTGTCCCCTTATGGGCTTGTCGTTTAGCTTAGCTCTGATACCCTGTTAATTTTTACACTGCTCTATTCTATATCAATTACTTTAGCCCAATTCAGTTCTTCAATTAGAAATCTTTTCAACAGTAATTAATTCTTCCATTCATCAACAGTAATTGAAGATAGAACAGTAAATGCAATGACAAATAGGAGACAATCAACACATCAACAAGAGACACCGGTTTGGTCAAGGACTAGGGAAAAATCCCACAAGGGGGAAAACCCTTTGTAATTCTTCTTCTATTAGATTGCCATAAAATGTTCAGCAGAGAGTACAATGAGCAATATATATCAACAAGAGTCAAAGTCAAAGGATTTGACTATCAACCAAGTCAACCAACTATAAATTCAATATACCAATGATGAAAAGTCATATCTGGTCAACTGTCTCAAATCTGCAATTCTGTCCAAGTCAACAATAGTCAAAGTCTACCCTAACCAGTCCACAACAGTGAATGGTCAACCCTCCAATTAACTTGGTCAAAGAAACAATAAGTGTGGCCTTGAATGTTGATCATGTTTAGGCCAAAAAAGTCAAAGATATCCCTGTCAAAATCGGTCAAAGGAGAGAAAGTTGTTGTCGCAGTCTGCAATTTCCTGCGTGAAAGTTTGCAATCAACACTTGGCCAAACTGCCCAGATTTTCTCGGTCTTAGTGCCGGTCAACTCGGCCTCTGAAAAACGAAATTTTCACACTCAAAGTAAGTCAAAACTCGGTCAAACTGTGGTCATAATCTGCAATTTCCTGCGGTCAAAGTCTGCAATAGGTCTACGGTCAAAGTGCCTAGACTTCTTCGGTTTTTATGCCAAAAATTGCGGCCTACCAAGACAGAAATACCCTCAAAGGATCAAACCAAAATTTAGCCCGGAGTATCTAAGTCAACATTGGTCAAAGTTGGTCAAAGTTGTAGTCTGCTTTAGATTTTGTCCATTTGAAATTTCATCCTTCTTTTCCAGCCCACAGGTGTGAAGAGACCCTGCAATTTGTACGAACCAATGAGGAGAAGAGAGATGAGAAGTTGTGAGTCGATGTGTTTCCAAATGAGTTGGAGGTTACTTGTATTTATAGGCGTCGGAGGAGGGCTAATTAGTCTCTCTAGGCTGACTTGACATTTTGTGCAATTGTGGGCTTCACTTCAAAATCCAATTTCCCTTGTTCAAATCAAGTGCTTCAAAAGTCAAAATTGGTTTTCTTGAAAAGAGGAATCTAGTCTTATGGTTGGAATTTGTCACTGAGCTACCAAAAATTAACACCTCCATGAGAGGGTAAAACACCAAGTGAAAGCGAATGATAGGGCAAGTAGAGGATGACGATGGAATGAGGAAGCCAAGGCTCATCATGCAAAAATAGGCTGATAGAATGTGGGAATCACGAGGGATAGAGCGTAGAATCCTCCTGGGATAAGGCTAGAAATATGACAAAGAAGAGGACATGAGGCTCAAATTCCATGTCATGGTGGGTCAGAAGGAGGGATTTCAAAAGAGAATAAAAACGACTGCATGGATACCAAGACGACAAAAATATGCTAAACTAGGGCAGCTATATACAGGTAGGCTCTACTATCAAATTACGACGTGCATAGAAGAGGGCGGCTAATGTTGCAACTTGACGGGGTCGAACTTACGACACAATGATGGCATTCACAGTGAATAATTTTACGGTGATGGCGATATGTGACCTACCCCTATATGCCAAGTTTAAGAGAAACACACCTAAGGTCCAATGGATGTCACAATAAAAATGCCACCCTATCCTGTAAAAACCATCAAGAAAGACCAGACCCATGGTTAATTCACATAATGAAAGAAATAAAACATGGATGAGGTAAAAACATGACCATATATATTTTTTATTTTTTGGGTTTTATGATTTTTTTTGGATTTTTTGGCATATATGATCTACTAGGAAAATATGCGCATCACACACCAAACCAAAAGAGGGATAAAAATATCACACGCACTCCTATGTACAATATGTACGAGCGTAACTCAATCTAATAGGTCACGTATAGGTGTGCTCGCTACCAGGCATAGGCCAAGGATTCCTATACATGAACACATGGATTGGAGGTATAATACGGCGCACCATGATGGGGCCATGCCATAGAAAGTTGCACTGCCCAATTCCTAAAGGTTGATGATGCCAGGGAACACCTAGAACCATAGCATTATCAGGAATGACCCGAGGACAGACAAGGTGAGTGGTCTCGTGAGCTAGTGGAGTTCCTTGACAAGGACTATCAAGACCTAAAGGGGGTACAAGGCACTCGTCGATAGGCAAAGAGGAGTTGGACAACTAATTGGCAAGTTCAGCGTTAGAAACACAAGACTTGACTTGGTTCAAGTGTGGCACTTCCAAAGAGGGCCGAGGAGATGCCCCCTGGGTCGATTCAAGATTTTGTTTGCCAATCTCTACCTTTTCAAAAGCGGGGGGGCTGGAGGCATCAAGAGGCATAGTCTTCATAGGAATATGAATGGGCGAATCCATGACATCCAAGATGACTTGTTGAGAAAGCTTGTCATCAAGGGAGTCATGTGGAAGAGGTGGAGTGACTACCTGTGTGGGCAAAGGATCCTGATCATATTCCATATTGGGATGGAGTTTCTGACCAGCGTCAGGAGGTACTGACGGGACTACCAAGGAGGAAGTCTCTTCCACTAAAGGCGATTTATGCTCACCATGTCGATCTACATTTATAGAAGAAGACACCTCCCATGGGTTAGGAGACCTATCGGGCTCACAGGTGACAGAAGAGACCATGTTCATGGGAACACTAGTAGAGGAAGAAGGAATGTTCGGCGGGGGTAAAGGAAAGACACCAATAAGGGATTAGCTTTTGAATAAACCCACACCAACACTCTCATAACTCCTAGGGTTATCTCCAACAAGTGGGACAAAATTCCTCGTAGCGATAAGCTAGGTCAACGGTACACAATAGTCTAAATGATCGACCATGACTATCTTGCCTTCATGGGGAAAGAAAAGAACACAAAATACCGAAGACACAAAAACGCAGATAGCATAAAACCAACTACAACCAAGGAGTATGTTATAGTCCAAGGGAGCGTCGACGACTTCAACATCAATGTAGGCAGTCTTGTCCCTAGCTCGATGGAAAACTTAGGAAGAACCCTCTGAGGTACAAATTGGTGTCCATCGAATGCCTGAAGAGTGGTAGTAGACTTAGTGAGTGCTGGAGAACCGCGCGCTTTCCAGCATGATGTTGACATAACACAAGTAGAAGAGCCTTCATCCACTAGAGTTTGATGAATATCTCTATGAAAGATCCACACATAAATCTAGAAGGAAACTTGGTGGGAAAGCCTATAACCAGGAGCATCAACATTAAAGTAATGAGATTAGACTTTGAGAGATCTACCCCCCCGATCACAGTCAGCAAGGCTTTGCGTCGCTGAGGGTAGCTCTGCAAAACCTCCAAGGCAGACAGGGCACAAGGAGCATGGGCTAAATCCTCGACAATATTGTAGTGTTGGGCAGGTTGTGCAGATGGATTATGTGTTGACTTGCGAACAACACCCTTAGGTGAGCGATAGACGAGCTCCAGAGGCTTATCTAGAGTGAGAGGTTCAGTGAAAGTAGTCAGGGTGGTTGAGTCCTTAGATGAAGAACTCGACTCAGGAGTATCATAAGACTTATCACACGTAGTCACATTAACTTTCTCTTGGCACATAAGGACAAACACATTATTGGCAGGATGAAAATCTGGCCCCCCATTGCCCTCTTGTGGAGGTTGAGGAGCCTGGGCAACCATTTGTTGTTGAGGATATGCACAGAATGGATGAGTCAAGACAGTTGGCTGGTGAGTAGTAGGTGGTGGTGCAAGAAGTTGGTGGACTTCATCCATTCGAGGGCACTTGTGAGTCAAATGCTCACCTTGACAAATATTACAAGGGAACTTGGTCTTGCGACATCGTTCACTTGTGTCCCCACCCTGATTAGATGGATTTAGTTGAGTCTCCTAAGCATGTTTATTCTTTTGTTTATTTTACCACCGGGTTGTTGAGTGTTCTTGGGTGCTGTGAACTTCACCGTAAGAACCTCGACGAGTTGCTTAGAAGAGGGTGCTTTTTTAGAGCCAGACGCACTTGTCGGGGCTTGCGATTTAACAATCAATTTCCCTAGTTGGGTAGCAAGTTGGCTCATGAAATCAGATACTGAACCAATCACACCATCAGAATGTGGTCCCAAGGTAGGTTTGGGTGGGTCTGTAGAAGGGTGAGGAGCATTAGGAGATACGTCATAAAGCATGCCCGACTAAAAGTAAATCAAATCTAGTTATTGGGTAGCTAAAATAGCTTGTTCCTCAGTAACAACCCTGAACATAGACACATCCTTGGCTATGGGAGGTAAAAATGATCGAATGAACCAATTACAAAGAATCTCATCAGGGAGCTTGGTTCGAACCAATCTTTTGCGTTGTTGCCACTTGTGGATATGATCATAAATTAGAGTGAACTTGTCTTGTTTAAAGTTAGACAAGAGGTCAGAATCAATGTCGTACCTCATGGGTAATGTCCTGGCCAAGGAAGAAAATCACTGAAAGACGTTGTATCCAATTCAATATACCATTTAGCAACATCTCCAATGAGGGTTCATTGGAACATACACAATTTGATAGAATCATCCACCAAAGAGTTTGATGAGCACCAAAGATGGTAGGTGGTGATATGTGTCAATGGGTTCTCTCTAGCCTTCCTCTCAAACTTATGGATATCAGATGGCAACTTTGCTGGCATGGGTGGCCACCAAGGATCATTACGGATGGGGTCATTCGTCAGCTTAGCTAAATTTGAAAGATTAAGAGAAGATAGGAAAGGATTATGTTGTTGACTCAATGGGTCATAGGAGGAAGAACCCTCCTGACCAACTGTGAGGCCTCCCCATACCCTAGTTCTGAGTAATAGTCTATGTACCATGGTTATAATTCATCTCAGTATATTGAGGATATGGGCTAGTATGAATGGTTAAAGGAGTTTGCTCCCCAAGGTAAGTGCCCCTAGAGAGCGAAGGACCCCCAAGAACATGGCTGCTAACGGGGTTGTACTCGACAAAAAAAGAAGCGACTCCTTTCACATAAGCTCCAACAAAGGGAGGATAATTCACATGAATCGTGGTGCTAGTGGCAGGGTTGCCTCGAGGTTGGTTAGGAGCAACAAGCGATCCCCCCACACATTACTCGAGGTGACTATGCCCATACTAGGAACAAGGACAGTAGGTTGAGCAAAACTAGGAGTTAAGATTCTCAATCCTATAGGCTGGCTAGGGTTTTCTCCCATGGCCGGAATAGATGAAGAAATGGGCACAGAGACACTAGGGAAATCTGTGGGAGTCACAAAAGCAATTGGTGGTATGCCCCAAGAGGACGTGAGAGGTGTTGAATGTGTAGATCTTTCCATAATTAGTGGTGGCAACGATGTCATAGCAACATAAACGGTAGATGCAAAGGGTAAAGGAGAATTGACCTCATCAATAGGTGGTGAAAAAAAAGGGCTATAGACGTAGGCATGTGTTAAACCATTTGGATTCAACCACAATAACGCTAGTCCTAATGGGTTTGTCAAAGGTGGATTAATAGGAGAGACAAAATCATCCGCAAGTGTCTCGATATATATCAAGTCACAACTAGGAGGACCAGGAATATATTGCACAACTAGAGGTTGGTCTAGGTCTTGAGTACCGACAGACACCCTACTAGTAGGAGTCAACAATTCACCTCTCAGGAGGTAGACCTCGAATTCTACGTGCCTGATGGCGACTGGGTTTAGCCAGGGTGAATAAATGTGTTTTATCCAAATTAAGTTAGTACAGACACCCTTATGGCCAAACCACTGACTTAGACCAAACAACACACACTAGAAAAGCTCTAAAAGGTAGTCACATGTAAACCAAAAACAAAGAAGCTGGCGGTGTGACAGTTATACTAGCGACTTGCTTCCCAATCGCTTTAGTCGCGAACTCGGCCCATGTACCCTTATAAGCTGTGGGGTACCCCCTGAGAGGACTGGGAGAGTATGACTAATATATGTTCCAGGTACAAAGAAGATGAGCCCCTCTTCGTCACTTGTGTATGAGCCCTAGAAAAATGGCCACTAAGGTCACCACTAATAATAATACGTCTTGGGGGACAGTGAAAAACTTGACTCACATGCAAGGGCAGGAAACCAAAGTCCGAAAGCCCCTTGAGAGATCCCTCAAATCGAGGTATAGTCCTCCCAAGTGGCTCCCAAGTGCCACAAACAATGCTAGTGAGACTATTTGTAATACGTGCAACGCCCGAGCAATACTCACCACCTAAAACTAAGCAAAATGGGGAATGTCACCTCGCCGAGCCCCATGGGTGACCTCATGATTAACCCTCTTGTTAGAAGGGATTCCCAGACCGCACTGCCAAGAGTGGATTTTCACTCCCTACCACAAGCTGCTAAGTTGATTTTGTGGGTCTTGGAGCAGTTTACTCACACACCTAGCTCCAAAACCCTAGTCTAAGCTAATGTTGGTGTGCTACTAGAAAAAATAAAAGACAAGTCTAATAAATATTACTAGAGCATTTATTTTAGTGGTTGTTTACTCAGTTGGGTAGCGGCGTGAAACACAGAAGGTGTGAGGGACTTCTGTTATTCAAACCCTAAATGCAGCTACATAGAGATGCACTCTTTTTATTTTTGTTTTTTACAAATTCGATGAAAACTAACTAGAGAAGGGGCAAGAGTCTTTTCACTTTTCAAAAGCAAACAAATGCATACCAAATGCATCTCACTTATCCTAAAATTAAATCCCCAAATTTATAAAAATCCACACCCAAAAGACAATTCAAAAAACAAAATCCAAAAAGAGGTCAAAACATACCCAAGCTAGAACACAAAGCACTCAGAAGGCATCAAAACTTGGAATCAATGTCAAAAAAACACTCTCAAGCAATTGACAAGAAAGCCAAAAAGTCCAAAGAGGGAGGCAATGCAAACAAGTTAGGGTTGTAGCACATTGTCTCAATGAGAGGCAATGTTCTACACAGTCAAAACCAAACCCTAATAGCAGGAATGACTAGGAAAGATTGAATGGGAGAGACAAAATGTGAATCTGAATAAGGAACAGACAAAACACACCCAAATCAACTTTTCAAGTCACAATCTGCACAACCACAAACTAGAAATACCACCTCTTGCAAACAAAGTCAAGCACACAAGAAAGAGTGCAATCACTCAATCAAAAGCGACAAGGCAAATGAAGCCAAATATGGTTGCAATATTGGAATCAAAAGCAAATCTTGGCTGTTACTTGATCAACTAAACATATATGAAAAATTGGGTCCAATTGTTTAGGACAATAGCCCCAACCAAAGCACACCAAAACTCCATGAAAAACCCTAGAGTAGTACCAAATGAAGAATCCAACACGAACCAACAAGAGTGCACTTAAATTTTATATGTTTCACAACTGAAAGCAACAGTAGCAAACATATCCAGAAAGCCAAGAATAGTTCAGACTTCAGAGAGAAGGGAGTTGGAGTTGAAACCAAATCAGCTAGCCAAGAAGCCCTAACAAGACAAGCAAACAGTTCCAACCCAAATAAACAGAGATGGATTAGATTTGAGATAAATCTGGACTTAGAAAAGAAGCTGAAGAACAGAGTTGATTAAAAAGACAGCGTCCTGTGGGATCTCTCAGAAAACCTTAAGATTCCCAGCACAATCACAGGTAAGGAGACCTGAACAGTGCAATTCTGTGAGGTACAGTCGCAGGGAAGAAATGATACACCCAATGATTTTGGCATAATGGCTCTGTAAGCCCTTATGTGGTAGCAATTATGGAAGAAAAATTGGTTTTTTAAAAGGCGCGAGAAACAAAATGAAATCAAGGTCGAATTACAAGATTTATAACTCAAAATAGCTCGCAACTGCACAAAGAAATTTGGGAAGACCACAAAAATCAGTTCCAAAACAAAAGACAAGAGATGTAAAGACAAACAGGGTAGACTCCCCAATGGAGTCGCCAGTTTTGCTATGGCTATGTTTGCGCAGCCACTAGGAGCTATGGCTAGGCCCTGATAAGACTACCAGACAAAGGAGTATATGGAATGTGACAAGAAGTGTACAAACAAATAGATCCTTAAACCATACAAGCAAATCAATTATCCATGCAGGTTGATGGTGAGTGTTGGATCCGATGCAAAGAATTCTTGCTCCAACAGAGAGATCATGTCCTCTACACTAGATCTGAATCCTGCACACAATCACTATGAAACAAAGCACACAAATGGACTTCCACGGAGGACCATTAGCTCAAAATAATCAACATGAACAATAGATTATAAACACAGATTTAATGGAAGGGAATCTTTACTTCTATTGATCACAAAATGAAATAGATACAAAGAGTGTTATACCATCACATATGGATCTTCTCCTCCAGATCCCGATGGAGTCTCCCCTTCTCCAAGCAGTATGACCTTGAGACCAAAATAGCTCACAATCTCTTGCAGAATCAGAATAGCAGAATGACTCTCTAACTCTGGAACTAGCTTGACCCTCAAGGGTGGACCGGTATATAAAGACCCAAAGGACTTCCAAGGAGGTCGAATGTAGAGGCTTAGGGTGAAGAGAAGTTAGGAAGCTTCTCTAATATTGCACCCAAGCCAACTTGATGGGATAAGATACCATGTGGCTTCGAATTGATCTCCTAGGGAAAGTAAGCATCTATAACATGAGCTAGGGTTGCAGGGACTTAATTGGAAAACTACGACCCCTGTCGCTATTATGCTAGGGTGCACCATGCGACTCTAAGGCTAGGGTCACTCTGTTAGACACTGGGTCCCAATGACTGTGGACAAAACTAGATCAAAAGAAAGGTCAAATCTCAGACAAATAAGGTCAAATCTCAGACAAATGGTCAACAGTAAAAGGACTCATGAGTACTGACTCTAGGGAGCAAAATAGGCTGATAACAACAACCATAAATTAGAGAAGGCCCACAAGGCATGACACCAAAACTGCTAGTGATGTTAGTACTAGATTTGTTTGAAGTAGCTTGAGAACTAATTTACACCTGCCAAAATTTAGTTCAATCTAGTGAAACTTATTCTACTTAACTATTAGAGTATTCCTTACTAGATTGCAATATTATAAGGCAAGTTTAGAGATCTATTGGTAACTGAACTAGGCACAGTTTGCTGACCAATTCAAAGTAGCCCAAAGGTTATCATAGCTACGTACTTTAGAAGAGGAAAATAGAACTTAGGCCTCTGAACACAATAGGTTTGACCTGACCTGAAAACTCTGAATGCCATTGCTTCTCTCAAACCTTTCTCGTTATAATCCAATCTACTGGATTTAGCATGTATACATGTATGCATGTATGAGTTAAGGCCCTAACTTTGTTGTAACTACCTACTTCAAATTTCAAAGACACGTTTCTAGAGAAACATAAGGATTAGATCATCTTTTGATACAATAGTTATAGGGCAAATGAGTTTATAAATATCTGCTGAGATAATGCTATGCTCATAAATCCTCTAAGTTGTGTTTAAACTTTAAAGTAGGATGTGAGAATATTTAATGTAAACCCAACTTGAGTGGATTATTGGACTGATGGGACTGTTCGATCAGTTCTTCATTTATGACTGCCACTTTAATGGTTATTGCAGTCCCACCATTTGGGGTCTTAGGGATAAACCTTAAACCTATTTATTAGTGAGGCTCTAGTCTATGACACAACATGCACATTGCATACCCACAATGCATTGTTCTCTTTGTTATCTTCTTACAAATATGTGCTTCATTGTTTGAAAATGTTTTTGAATATCATTTGTCTCACTCAGATACCATGGGTTCATCTCAAAACCCTAACCATACCTGTCCATGCCCTTTTAGATTGGATCTGGACTTGGAAGGCTACCATGAGAGATGTATGCAATCAAGAATTCTTCTCCTATTTTGCATTTACTTTGAATACTTCATCTTATTTGATTATTCTATTATTTGGATACACATTCTCTAGAGTGTAGATTTTCAATACGATATTCTATTGGTTCTGTTCTGGGTATCCATGCCATATTTACTAGTTAACAGTTACTGATCAGTGGCAGACCTTGTCAGACCATTATGGCCATATATAGAATTTGCATGTTTTGGAAAATAAAATAATATATGACAGTTAAACTTGATCAAATGCACTGAGTACTAATGAATACAAAAACATGCTACAGGCACCTGTCAGATTTTTTATGAATTCCATTTTCTGGTTCAGTAAGTCATGTGTGAAAGCAAAGTTTTTTATTAGCCTTTACTAGCTGAGGATTCTTTTGAAATTTACATGTAGTGTATGGTAAAATCAAATTAAGCTAGATGCTACGGAGCATTGTCCTGTATCAGTCATCATTTCCCGAGAAATGTGGTGTCTTGTGCAGTGGAACATGTATGGCTTGTGACTACTCACAGAGGAGTACATAATCCTATTGATCAAATTCCATCCTCTGGAATCTGGATGCACAAGTCACTTATGGAGGGGAAGATTGACTTGTCTCTCAGCTTGTTATAGCTGAGGGTTTTCAGAGCATGAATGAGAATAACCATCTCCAGAAAACTCACCCAAGTTTCTAAATAGTCATGATATTATGAAAATAGCCCCAGCAGCAAGAGTACTTTACAAACAGAGTTTGTGTTCTTCATGCATTCTATCTTTTCAAATGAATTAAACTGTATTGTCCGTTTGAAGTTTGTGAAATTTGCACTCTTATAACACATACAAAGCAACACACCTGCAATAAAAGCTTTCGCGTGTCTACGAAGGCATGCTAGAATGCAGGCCTATAAAGAATGGAGAATGCATTTGAACCTTCAGTGTATACAACTAAAAATAAAATATACTTAGCCACACCGTTGGTACTGTATATTTGCTAAACAAAAATTTGAAAAGAGAGATTTTGAAACTATTTTTAGCAGCCAGCAAGAATTCTAGGTTCTTCATATGAAAGGCCAGTTAAGGGCTCTAAAAAATGTATTTTTTGAGACATAGTTGGGAGGTTTATTAATGCTGCCTGTGCTAAAATTTTCAACTTTGTCTTTTCATATCACACTGAATTTTGAAATTGATCCACAAGAACTAATGTACAACGTAGAAAGGCATCCCCTGGTTTTAGGCTTAAGTGCAAGTCAAAACATATTACAAATTTCTTTTGAAGACTCTGGCTTGCTCCCAATATAGTCAACTACCTTAAGTGCTTAGTCTTACCCTTGGAGACCTATTTTAGTTTTGAGAGGATTAGCCTTCTAGCTCTCCATGTGATCATCCTCTAAGAATTAGGGAGTTAAACTGCTCAAACATCTGCATGTTTTCAGCGGTGCTGTTTGAATGTCATATCCTAACAACTTGTTCTTGATCATTGTAGAGTGATTAGATCACTTGTATTGGGTTTGCTATGTTAAGGATAACTCAGAAACAGAAGGCTTAGTAGAATTTCAATTGGGATCTCATTTTGGTTCTTCTGTTTTAATGATATCTCAGGAACAGAAAGCTTAGAAGGGTTCTCCTTGGAATCTCACTTCTTGGCTATTAGTTTTGGTTTCATAATATCTCCAAAAACATAATCCTATATATTTTTCCTTGTTTGGTAACAATAAATGGTCCTATGTTTTATCGAAGTGAACTCTACCTTTAGCTTAAATGCCATGGTCACGGGGTACCTATTCCATCAAAATCACCTAGGACTTGAACCTGGTCTTATCACTTTGTGAAACAAATGCAACCGTGAGCCATCAAATTTTGCTAACTTCCACCAGGTCTTTGTTGTGAGAACTGTGGAGTTTGCTTTGCTGGTAACAGTACCTGGGCTATTTATGCAATGTGCTGCAACCTGCAAGTTGCCACTGGACTACAGCCTGCTTCCCAACAGACATACCGGTTCTATCTTTTATAATTTATGAATAATTATGGTGAATGGTAGGGCTGCTGATACAAGAAACTGCCTAAGATCATCTTTAGTTCAATACTGCAGTTTCTTTCAGCAATTCAAGAGCATTTTTAGGCTTGCTGGTCTGTCTTTTAGTACCGGTAGTTTTGGAGACCCTCTAGTTTCTTGGTGTTGGGTTTTAATAGCTTTATCTTTAGCTTTTCTTGTGCACTCTTGATTTTGTCTTTCAGGATTAGACATTTTATGTTGCAGGTTATTATTGAATTTTTCAAGAAGTTCACTGATGCTACGAGTACAGACTTACAATTTGTCATTGATGATATTACCAGTCAAGATTCAACTGCTGTCGGAGTAACATGGCACCTAGGTAGGTACCCTCTTCCTGCCATTTTCTACATATATGAGGAACTTGAGTCATGCCTCTGCTTGTTTAAATGAAAAAAAAAAAACTTTTGAACATCAGAGTTCTATCTATTCAATCTTCATTTTATTTTATCCCTAATTTTTTAAGAATGTAACTTTACTTAGGAAACCTATTAGGAACAATCTTTGCATGGTTGCGGTTAACTACATTTCACCTGTTTTCTTGCTTTCAGAGTGGAGAGGAAAACCTTTTCCATTTAGCCGGGGATGCAGCTTTTATCGCTGTGAGATATTTAATGGAAAACAACAGATTATGTGAGCCTGACCTATGCTTGTTTCTACCCTATTTAAAGCTTGATGCATCATCAGTTCAATATGTTGTTTATATGCTAGGAATTTTAATGTTTTATGCATTACCTACTGTCTATTGTGTTTTCATTAGATATCTTGATTGAAAAGAACAATTGCAACATAATTCTCAAATAGAGTTCGTGTTTACAGCTATGGCAGAGATAGTGTTGAACCTGCCACAAAGCCTGGCGATATGGCATTGGTATATCGGATTTTATTCCATTCCTTGTACTGAAGTACTTTTTAAACAGATTAGCAAACAGTGATAGCTACTGTGATCTAATCTTTCATCCTGATTCCTTACTCTAATGTATGGGCAGGTTGCTATAAAAGCTGTGACTTCACTATTGGACCGTTTCCCTCAGCTAGCTGACAGGCTTTGACGTTCACTTCCAAGCCTTTCTTCTGAAGAGGTTTCTTATTGCCTACTTTGTGTGTGTGCCCGTCAGTGGTTAGTTTACTTGCATGGAAAGTTCCTTTGGAAGATTCACTTGTTTTTCGGATGTAAAGCTCTGAGCAACCCATCTATTGTAAACAAAAAATGAAATTCCTGTATATATGACTGCATAGCACTTTCACTTTGAATATGTGAATTTATAGGCCAAGTTATGGCTACCTGTAATTATAAAATAGTAACTATACGAAGAAAAAGGGGCAATCGACAACTCCTATTCAAAGTACTTAGTATTTTATTGAACGTCATGCACATTGATAAAAAAATTAAGAATTCCTAGATATAATGAATATTGGTTCTGAAGAACCAGAAGATTCAAGAGCAAATGATTGGAAACAATGGTTAAAACCTTATGGTCGGTATAATTTATTTTTACTGTTATGGTTTAGAATAGCACAACAAAGATGAAGAAATAGAGGAGTCATCTTATTTGTGCTGATTATTTCACATTTCTGAAAAGTTTCTCTTTAGGGAATCAAGTTTTTTTTCAGTATATGAACTTTTCAACTTCCAATGTATTTTAAAATTGCTTGTATATTACTGCATTTAAGCATTGCAGTTTTGAGCCAAAACATGAGAATTCATACACTGATATTAAAGTATTTGGAAATGTTACCAAAGCATAAACCTATTTGCTTGATCCTTTCATATGATACATATTTCTTATAGCGTTATATAATTGATTCGGATTTCTTACCCTTAGGTTCTAAACGTCCACAGAAAGGACGCCATAAGAACTGGTTATTGTCAATAATGGGCATGATTTTTTTTCAAAAAGCAACCCCAAAGAAATCTTTCTCGGTTCCCATCAAGTTCATCAACGAGTCGAATCGATTTCAATGCCCACATAAACCAGAGGGAAAATTCTTTAAATTTCCACGTACTCTTCAAGAATACATCAAGCCTATAATGTCTTGACATGTTGATCCATAGCTTCGATTATATCCCTTTGTTTTTAAGAACAATGTATGCAACTCCATAAGATGCCACCCATTTTATACAAAATCTGTATCATAAGACAGACAGCAGAAGCCACTTAGATCCATACTTTTGGTTCCTCTTGGAACTACTTGCAACCTCCTCCAAACGTCTTTTTTTTAATGGATGCATGGAATTTCCTTTACGGGCTTTTCAAAAGGTAGTATCCTTTTTCATCGAAAGCAAAAATTGTAGCTCTGCCGTTCAGGTGGGAAGAACCTCAAGCATTCGCTTGCGTTCTTTATTCATCTGAAACTACTTTTACTTATACATTACAAGTATATTCCATTTCTCGTTGTTTATTATTATTATTATTTTATTATCATTATTTAGAGTTAAACAAAGTCTTTCATTAGAAATTACAGAAGAGAAATTTTTTCTGAAGCATTTCGGACCAACAAGTGTGGTTCATCATCATCACTAATCACACCATGTTTTTTGGCTTGATGTTTCAAACCACCACTTGGTTCATCATCAAGACATAGCTGGAGGACTCATCTAACAAAATAATAAATAATGAGGAGATGCTAACAAGTGGTGCATAGTAGCTAGTACTTGCTGCTTAGTTTTAATATAGCTAAATTAAAGTAGAAAAACAATAAAAAACTACAATTGCCTATAGTTTGAATGACGTGAAATAAATGTAAAAATTATTTATTAAAAAAATCTCTGAAAATTAGAAGTGAGATCTAGTTAAAGGGAAGAAAAATCATTAAAATAAAAAAATTAACATTGAACCATTCTTTTCATAAGTAGATATAAGAGATCTGTGTTAACATGTTTTGTTATGTGTAGTCTCTTGTACAAAAAGAGTCTTTTTGTAATGTTCTTCTAAAAATAATATGTTAAAGAGTCACAAACCAAATCTTTTACTTGTCGAGAGACCAAACACATATTAGTTAGAGAATACTATGATATTATTAAATAACATAATTTAATGTTGAATCTTCAATGCATATGGGAGCTCTTTTACTAATATCAACACTTTCAAGAAAGAAAATCAAATTGTTCAATATGTTCAAGCGAAAAAACATAAAATATAATCATGCTTGTTTGCATAAGAACATAACATAATAATACATCTGACAACAATAAAGTTCATAAACTAATGAAATTCATAAAAACCCAATACAATTGTCGGCATAAACAATATGATTTCCAGCAGAAAACACATGCAAAGGATAAAAAAATATGTGAGTAAATAGATCATTGGAATTTCTGCAATTAAAACCTTGCTATATCATATAATTTTCGGTTATTAAAACACATTTTCCAGCTGAAAAATTATGCATAATTTCAACAATGTATGATGAAAAAGATGACTGAAAAAATCGGGAATCAACCCATGGTTGTCCCATGAAATCTCCAATGTCCACAATGCCTTTTTCAAATGAGAGCTATAGTTTTCTATGAAACAAACTACTTTGAAGACAAATAATTTTACTAATAATTATTATGTAAATTAATAATACTACTTATATTAATGTCTAATACGTAGTGACAACTTGTATAATATTAGAAGAGGTGAGCTCATTGAGGTCAACTTGTGCAACACAAAATGATACTAGGTTGATTTGTAACACACACTTGCCCATTGAATTTTTTTTATAGGGATTTATTGCTTCACAATTTTGGATGGGTCTATGATGAGTATTCAGGCACTGACTCTTGAGGGATTGTGTTGTTTTTAGAGGCTTTACTTCCTTTTAAATACAAGCTATCCTTCATAGGAATTACACATTCGAAGAGAGACTTGGAGAACTTGTGAAGAGGCTAGCTTTGGCCTTTAGCTTGCTTATGAGTTGGAGATTGAATTTGTTGAGTGCTGAGATTGTTCTAGAGAGAACAAGCATTGTAATTTCATCTTGATTTTTCAGATTAATACAAAACATATAGTGCGATTTTGAGCTGTGGCTTTCCTTGGATATTTATTGTGTTATGTGCTTTTGATTCTCTTCCTCTATTGATTATTGTTTGCTCGATGTTTATGGGCTTCCGCTGTAAAGAGTAGAAGTAGATTCTTGTCTCTTGCTTTAACAAATTGCATTAGCTTTGTGAATCTACATGATTTTCTACATGGTATCGGAGCTGAGAACAATATACTAGAGGAAATTTCGAAGTTTTGAGTTTTTGGGTTACTGGGGAAAGTTGAATTTGAAATACATACTTCAGGATCAGCGGATGGTGTTCCATGGGTTGAGGCTTGAGTATTCCTTGGAAGGCAACTCGAATTTCATAGCTTGGAGGGACATGATGGAGGTTATGCTAGAGGACAATGGCTTGAAGGAATTTGTTGAACAAACAATTCCTAAGCCAACAATGATTGATGCACAAAACATCGCTGAGTAGAAGTGTGTGGCAAAGGCAAAGCCGATAATCCCTGAGGGAGTTCGAGATCATATTGTCTCGAGTCTCCGTGGAAAGGAAACATTGACGGACTTGTATCAGAATAGTAGTGATCAAAGAAAGTTGGCATTAAATGATAAACTTCGTAAAATCAAGATGGAGAAAGGAAAGACGATTGCAAAGTACTTGACCAAGTTCACTCAATGTCGAGATGAACTTGGAAGTGTTGGAATCACGGTTGTCGAGGAGGATATGGTGAGCTTTGCTCTTCTTGGACTCCCAAAGAGTTGGCATAGTTATTAGGACTCTGTCAATGGTCGAGAGAAGCTGTCAGATTGGGAACGACTATGGTCGGATTTGATGCAGGATGAGATCAGGAGGAACACCAAGGATGGCTCTTCATCAAACTCTGATGATGAGGAGAACTGTGCCTTAGCGATTAAGGCAAGGAAGGAGAAAGGTAAGCTTTCCCATTTCAAATCAGATTCTTATCATGGAGGTAAGAAGGACATGATGAAAGTTAAATGCTTTCATTGTCACAAAATGAGACACTTTGCTACAAATTTTCCATTTAAGAAGTCTAAGGAGAAGTCCTCAGGAGGAGTGGCAGGTGAGGCATTGGTCTCCCAATTCGAATTGGACTTTTTCCTCATTGCAATCATGGCGTCTTCAATGATGGGAAGTGTTTGGTACTTAGAAAATGGAGCTTCATTCCACATGACTGGTGACAAAGAGGAGTTATTTAGTGAACTAGAGGAAAAAGATCTGAAGATGCATATTGAGATGGGTGATGACGGTAAGTATAGTGTTACTGGTGTGGGAACTATTACTTTCAGAGGGAGCATGCGGCTCCACTCACCTTGAAGAATGTTATGCATGTACCTGGACTTACGAAGAACTTGGCATCCGTTGCCATGCTTGAGGATAGAGGCTATGATGTGATCTTTTCTAAAGAAGAGGCATTCCTTTGAAACATAGCCACAGGTCAAGTAAAGAAGATAGGGATTCGAGTTCAGAATTTCTATAAGATAGAGGTATATGATTGTGTTGCTTTGAGTTCAAAAGTGGAAAATATGATGAGTCGAGACGTCAGCGAGTTGTGGCATAGGCGATTGGGCCACTTGCATCATGGGGCTTTGAAGATATTGCAACAAATCTCTACCGGTCTTCCCAAAAGTACACTTGAGCAAGTTGATATATGCAAGGGTTGTACTTTGGGAAAACACACCAAGTCTTCCTTTGGAGATAGAGACAGTCGAGAAGAGTTTATTCTGGAGAGAGTCCATTAAGATGTGTGTGGACCATTCTCGACAACATCTACCGCCAAACACATGTATTATGTTATATTTGTTGATGACTATTCTCGTAAATGTTGGGTATTTTTTATGCAGAAAAAGGGATCAAACTTTCACAAAGTTTTGTGAGTTCAAAGCATTGGTAGAGAAATAGTCTGGTAAGAAGGTTAAAGCTCTACGAAGTGATAACAATGATGAGTATGTCTCCAATGAATTTAAGGACTTCCGTGGAATGGAAGGGATTAAATGAGAGTTGACGACACCCCATAACCCTCAACAAAATGGGGTTGCCAAGAGGAAGAACAAGAGCATAGTAGGGGCATTAAGGGCGATGTTGCATGATCAGGGCCTACCACTACACTTGTGGGTTGAGGCATGCAACACAACGGTGTATGTTCAGAACTGTAGCCCACATCAGATGCTTGAGATGAAGACACTAGAAGAGGATTATTTCGGTAAGAGGCTAGATGTTGGTCACTTTAGGATTTTTGGGTCATTGGTTTATTGCCATGTGACCAAAGATGCACGGAAGAAGCTTGATCCGACAACAGAGTTGGGGATCTTTGTGGGGTACACTGATACACCCCACAACTATTGAGTGTACATGCCGGCCAATCAGATGACAATGGTTTGTAAGGATATCAGGTTCGATGAGAAGGCCATGCGAGTATCCCTTGAGAGGGAGAGCTTGAGCTACATGTAGATGAGGAGCTTTTAACTCCTAAGATTGAGGGAATTCAGATTGATGTGGAGCAGCCACATGCAGAGGTTCAGAGAGTGGAGACATCCACTCAGGCAGAGTCTTCCAGAGAGGGAAGAAAGCACACTAGAGAGGCTGACAAATTGTTGGATGATGCACAAAAGAATGTGGGAGCACCCTCTTCTCAGCGGAGACAGAGGAGGTCACCAGAGAGGTACACTAGATATATGGCACTTATGGGTGCATGTGTTGTGACAGAGCCATCTTCCTTTCAGGAAGCAGTGCAACAACTGGCTTGGGTTGATGTGATAGTGGAGGAGTATGATTCTATAGTTCGAAACGATGTTTGGGATGTGGTCTCGATACCATAGGATAAGTCATTTGTGAGCTCCTGTTGGCTTTACAAGGTAAAACAAGTTGCAGATGGTAGTGTGGAGAAGCATAATGCCAGACTTGTGGCCTGTGGCTTTTCACAAGTAGAGGGGATTGACTATGATGAGACCTTTGCTCCTGTTGCAAGGTACTCGTCAATAAGATCTATTTTGGCAATATCGACACAGATGGGTTGGAAGATCCATCAGATGGATGTGAAGTCTGCCTTCCTCAATGGCATGATTGAGGAAGAGGTGTACATAGAGCAGCCCAAAGGTTTCAAGAAGAGGTGTACATAAAGCAACCCGAAGGTTTTGAAACCTTGGACTGTGAGTCGCATGTGTGCCGACTCAAAAGAGTTTTGTATGGGTTGAAGCAAGCACCCCGTGTTTAGTAGACTAGGATAGATAACTACTTCACTGGGACGGGCTTCACGAAGAGTGAAGTGGATGAAAACCTGTATCACATAGTGGTGGAAGGTAAGATGTTGATAATTGTAGTTTATGTAGATGATTTTATACTGACAGGTGATGAGGCTTATCAAATCTTGCAAGGAGGAACTTGGAAGAGAGTTTGAGATGGACATGGGGCTCATGCATTAATTTCTTGGCATGGAGGTATGGCAGGGAGATGGGGAGTTGTTTGTATCTTAGGACAAGTATGCAAACGAGATACTCATGAGATTCCACATGGAGAGCGATAAACCCTTAGAGACTCCTTTAGCTAGTAACTGGAGGAAGGAGGATGTTACTTCAGGAGAAGTAGTGGAAGCTACTGTTTACAAACATCTTGTGGGTTCACTCATGGACTTGGTGAAAACACAACCAGATATGTGCTATGCAGTTAACCAGCTTAGTCATGCGATGGTTAAGCCTACCAATCTGTATTGGAAGGTGACAAAGCATGCATTGAGATACCTCAGAGGCATTACTTAGTTTGGGTTATGGTACAAACAGATAGAGGGAGTGAAGCTTCAAGGCTTCACCGATGCAGATTGGGCAGGGAGTCCATCTGACAGGAAGAGAACATCAGGGGGGATCTTTAGTATTGGGTCAGCTAGAGTTTCTTGGTACAACAGGGAACAGAGATCGGTTGCACTCAGTTTGGTAGAGGCAGAGTACATGGCTACAAGTCAGGCAACATGTGAGGCTATCTAGATGAGGAAGATCCTGGTTGGTTTGTTTGGTCAACGGATAGATCCGACAATGATTTATTGTGATAATAAGAGTTGTATTAAACTCTCTGAAAATCCATTCTTTCATCATCAGTCCAAGAATATTGATATCCAGTATCATCATCTCAGAGATTGTGTATTGAGGCGGATCATGTTGTTAGATTACATTCCCACGGAGGAGCAAGATGCTGACATCTTGACAAAGACATTGTCAAGATGAAAATTCGAGTTTCACAGAGACAGGATCGGGGTAGTTGATTACCCCTTTCTTGTTGAGAGGGAGTGTTGAGAAAAGACAAGAAGCAATTCTAGTTTAATTTGTCCTTGAATTAAACTGTGAATTAAATTTGAATTCTATTCTTATAGAAACTTAAAATTAATTAATTAAGATTATTAAACTTACTTAACTTAGGAAATTCGAGTTGGAAGTCTTTCTGTCGTCATGTGTATGTTCTCCCTACTTTGTAGGAGTCCAGCGTGAGTTAATTGTGAGTTGTAAAATAGAGGACTCGATTTCGTGAGTCAGGTCAGTTAAATTAGTTCTCAAACTGATTGAAAGAACTAATAGTGAGTTAACAGTCAATGGTGTCACTAATGAACTCCACCAATGCTACTCTAGTTAACTGAATATTTATTCATCAGAAACTCATGCATGTCGATTATGAGAAAGACCCAGTTGAGACTAGAGTGCAGAGACAATGTACTATTTGTTTTAGATCTTTCTGAGTTGCACTAATAGTGCATGCATTCAAGAACTGACCCCTGAGGGATTGCGCAATTTTTAGAGGCTTTATTTCCCTTTAAATACAAGCTATCATCCATAGGAATTACACATTGGAATAGAGACTTGGAGAGCTTGTGAAGAGGCTAAGAGTTGGCCTTGAGCTTGCTTATGAGTTGGAGATTGAATTTTCTGAGTGTTGGGATTGTTCTAGAGAGAACAAGCATTGTAATTTCATCTTGATTGTCTGGATTAATACAAAACAGATAGTGGGGTTTTGCGCTGTGGCTTTCCTCGAATATTTATTGTGTTATTTGCTTTTGATTCTCTTCCTCTATTGATTATTGTTTGCTCGATGTTTATGGGCTTCCGCTGTAAAAAGTAGAAGTAGATTCTTGTCTCTTGCTTTAGCAAATTGTATTAATTTGTGAATCTACAAGATTTTCTACAAATTTCACCTAAAATATAAATAACCACACAAAGAGACAACTAAATCCTCATCAACATAGATGAAAATATGGATATGTTAAATATTTTTCTAAAACATACAACATAGAGATATAAATAAATATTTTTTTAAAACATACAACATAGAGATATAAACCAACATAGATCCATCTTAACCATGGATTTAACATGAGCCGAAAGAGAACAAATTTCTTAAGTGCAAACTTATTTTAGAGTGCAAAAGACAATCAATGTGTAATTTTTTAATCGTTTAAATTGTATTTTTGCATATTATAAAAATTACATGTGCATTGAGTCATTTTATTAGTGCACATTAAACTAATTTTTTTGTTATTAATATATTTTTAAGTATACATCAATATTAATTCATATTAAAATATTTTATTGCGTCAAGAGGCTTATTTTACAAGCCAATATGGCCCCAAATAAAAAATTAGAAATCTAATTAATGTTTATGTTCATCTCTCCAATAAATAATAATAATGAAAATAGAAAAAAATAATTTTGGCCCAAAACAAAAATGAAAATAACTGTATAGAAAAAAACTACAATACAATTATCTCGTGCCTTTAGATAAAAAATTAAAATACAATTATCTCATGCCTTTAATAGTTTTTTTATCATATACATTGGATTTGAATGGATCATAAATTTACCTTCAACAAATTTTTTTACCACATTAAAATTCCAAATTAGGTAAAATTATAAACATCTTTATTTTTTATTAAAGCCACTACCATTTCTTAAATCAGAGCAAAAAGGTTAATTCAACACAAAGAATAAAAAATCTTGCTCTAAATTTGTTTAATATTTCTTTTAATTAATTATTTGTAAAATTAGTCTTTAAAAGGAAAATCATATCCTATGGATATATTAAAATCTCTATACACATAAATAAATATTTCCTCATAAAAGTTTTAATATTCCAAAATATTCATATTAATATTATTATTAAATCTAGTACTAATATTAATATTATTCAACTTAAAAACTTTTTAATTAATACAATATTAGATTTATTAGATTATAATGATATATGTTAACTCTAGATATATATGAGAGGGAAGAACAAATACATAGAGTGATAGAGGTGGAGAGATATAGGGAGTGAGAGAAGGAGGAGAGGGAGGGATAGAGAGATGGAGTTGGAAGAAGAGAAAGGGAGGGAAGAAGAAATACACAAAGAGAGAAAAGTGGAGAGAGAGAGAGGGAGTGACAAGGAAGAGATAGAGAGAGAATGTTTATGCTTGGGGGTGAGATAGAGAGACAAAGAAGGAGAGATAGATAAGGGGGGGGAGAAGGAGAGAGGGGAAGATGGTGACAGAGTTGAGAGAGAGAGAGAGAGAGATAGGAAGGAAAAGAGCGAGGATGTGAGCGAGAGAAGGAGAGAGGAAGGAAGAGAGCGAGGACATGAGGGAGAGAAGGAGAGAGAGGAAGGTAAAAAGAAAGACACATAGAGAGAAAGGTGGAGATAGTGAGAGAGAGTGATGAGGGAGATGGAGAGAGAGGAGAGTAGGAGGGAAGAGAGATAGAAGGGGGGATAGAGGAAGAGAAGGGGAAGAGAGAGAGAGTGAGGGAGAGGAAGAAGGAGGGAGAGATAAATATGGAGAAAGAGTGTGTATGTTTTGGGGGTGATATAGAAAGACAAAAGAGAGACACAAGGAGATAGAGATATATATGGAATGTGAAGAGAGGGAAGAAGATAGAGATAGAGAGAGGGAGAGATAGATAAATATGGAGAGAGAGGGAATGTGTGTTTGGGGGGTGAGATAGAGAGACAAAGAATGAGGGATGGAGGGAGATATAGATATAGATGGAGGGGGAAGGGAAAGGAAGAATATTTCTTTCAGTAGATGCATTGATTTCAATGTAGATGAAGATTTCTAATCCTATTTGATTGCTTGCACTGAACTAAATTAGAGGGGAGAGGAGGAATTAAGAGAGAGAAGGAGAGGAGTAAGAAAGGGTGAGAAGGCTAAGAGAGAGAGATATAAAGGCACAAATATGGAAGGGGAGAAAGGAGGGGAGATGAATGGAGAAAGTGATAGGGTTGGAGGGCGAAGAGAGAGAGAGATAGGAAGGCACAAATATGGAGGGGGAGAAAGGAGGGGATATGAATGGAGAAAGTGACAGGGTTGGAGGGCGAAGAGAGAGAGAGAGGGAGAGAGAGATGGGAGGAGCTATAGGGATAGAGAGGAGGAGAGGGGGAGGAAGGGAGTGGAGGAGAGGGGTAGGGACAAATAGATGGAGTTGGATGAGGAGAGAGGGAGGGAGGGAATAAAAAATACATAGATAGAGAGAAATGAAGAGAGAGAGAGAGAGAGAGGGAGTGACTAGGGAGAGATGGAGAGAGTGTGTATGTTTGGAGGTGAGATAGAGATGGAGAGATGTAGGGAGATATAGATATTGATGGAGGGTGGAGAGAGGGAAGGATATTTCTTACACTAGATGCATTTGTTTCAACATACATGGTGATTTCTAATTATACTATTTGCTTGCTTGAACTAGATTCATGTTGGCATTATGTTTCTGGTATGGTTATATGTTACAGATGTTGTACTTGATGGCAACACCCATGGCATGGCTCTCAATATGATGAGAATTAAGAAGTACGCAGGAGAAAAGTTCACGGAATTTTATGCAGAGAAAAGTTTATAAAAAGTTTATTTCATGTGGAGAAAAGTTCACGGAATTTTATGCAGAGAAAAGTTTATTTCATGTGGGAAAACTTACCTTTGGTCCATGGTAGTTAGTCCTTGGAATTTTAACCTATGGTTTTTGGACCATGGCATCTCGACAGATGTGTTGATCCCTAGTATTGAGTTGATGGTATTGGTTTGTTATGGTTTTGGCCCGTGGTATTGGTCCATGATTTGAGGAAGAGCTTGCATATATAAAGCAAAGGAGATCATTTGGCTTAGGTATGTTTTTGGGTTGAATATCTTAAGATATGAAATATTGGGTTATTGTTTCAAAAGCTCGATCTATATGAAAGAGAAGTGGAAAGCGAATCTGTGAAGGGTGATCTCTCGAGCACTGCAGCTGCGGAAGTGCGGAGGCGCCGCAGGAGACGCCGCAGGAGGCGCCGTAGGAGACGCCGCAAAAGACGCCGCAGGAGATGCCGCAAAAGGTGTTCTGGGTTTAGTTTTCTGTTATTGTGGATCTGGTTATCTGGGTGACTTACTGGTACTTGATGATCATTTGATATTTATGGATCCAGTTTGAAAATTTATGAAAAGTGGCCCTTGAAAGAAAAGAAGTAGGGGGTTGTAGCTCCCTTCCAGGAGAGACTGGAAAACGAGAGAGAGTTGTAGCTCTCTGAAGGTTGCAGCCTGCGTACTGGTAAAGGACTGCACCAGTACAAGACCATTGTAAAAGGAGTTTCTAATTTGAAAGAAGATAGAGACATATTGCAGCAGGTGGTTTTCACCCACATTGGGTTTCCACCTTATATCTGGTGTTCTTTGATGTGACTGTCTATTTTTCTTGTTCATGCTCATTGTTTTATGGTAATGATATGCAAAAATAATTCAAAGTATAAATAAGGAAGAATTGTTAAAAGGACTAGATAATACTGATTCACCCCCCCTCTCAGTATTATTTCAACAATTGGTATCAGAGCAGGTCCTTCTAAAGAAGCTTGATCGCTTGAAGGAAGATCTTTCATCATGAGCAACTACGAGAGGGAAGCATCTATCAGGCCACTGGTTTTTGATTGGACAAACTTCAATTATTGGAAGGTAAGAGTTACTGCCTATCTTCAATCTCTTGGTACAGAAGTTTGGAACATCGTAGAGACAGGCTATGCTTTTCCTTCAACTACTCCTACAGATGCAGACGAGAAGAAGAAGTATGAAACAAATGCAAAAGCAGTCAGTACCCTATTAGGATGTATATCCCAATCGGAATTCATGAAGGTAATGCACTATAAATCCGCAAAAGAGATATGGGACAAAATTGTCACGAGCTATGAAGGAGATGAACAGGTAAAGCGTGCCAAACTTCAAACTCTCAGGATTCAGTATGAGACTCTCAAGATGTATAATGATGAAAGTGTGGCTAACTATTTTCTTCGGGTAGATGAAGTTGTTAATTGTATGAAAAATTTGGGTGAAGAAATAAAAGAGGCTATTGTGGTTAAAAAGGTTCTAAGATCATTGTCCCCCAAGTTTGAATCTAAAGTATCTGCAATAGAAGAAAAAGAAAATCTACGAATTCTTACTATGTCTCAGCTACATGGAATTCTAACTGCATATGAAATGAGAAAGGGAGGTCCATCAGATAGAAGAGAAGCTGCTTCCAAGGCATCAGGCAAAGGAGAATTATGAAGCAAGCCACATTCCAGAAGAAGAGGAAGAAGAATCAAACTTTGTCAGAAATCTTCAAAGGGGTTCTGAAAGGTTCAGAGGTAAGTTGCCTTTTAAATGCTTTGCTTGTGGAAGAGTAGGTCATTATGCTGCAAAATGTCCTTATAAGGATAAAGGAAAGGAACCTGCTAGATGGAACAAGAAACAGAGTGTAAGTAATAAAAGCTACTACACTCATGAAGACAGTGATGGTCTATCAAACAGTGATGAAGATGAACGAGGTAATGAATATAAATTGTTAATGGCATTTGAAGATGATGATTATATGGATGCTATAGATGTGGATTACTTTCATGAAGAAATTACTAGACTTAAGAGAAGTATAGAAGAGAAGAATATGATCATTGATACTCTACAATTTCAAATTTATGAAAAGGAAAGACATCTTGAAAAATTAGAAGGGAAATTGTTGGTCTTAGAAAAGAGATTGAGAAAACAAAAGCTATTAATCTTAAGTTTGTCAAAGGATCTGAAACTCTGGATGAGATTATCAATGTGCAGCGGTCTCCTCTAAACAAGACAGGTCTGGGATATAATGGAGAAACTTCTCAAGCATCCACCTCAAAAAGTTATCTTGATGCAGCAAGAAGAAATGAGAAAAAGCACAATGAAGACCATCAGGTAAAACAGGGACGAATTGCAAACAAAAACTATCAGGGG
>APFE031308203.1:40716-55717 GCA_000404065.3 Pinus taeda | reverse complement strand
TGGGTTCAGTTCTGTTATTTTGATCTGGTTACTGCAGCTGACTGTAATTTATATGTACTTGATGATCATTTGATGTATATGGATCCAGTTTGAAAATTTATGAAAAGTGGTCCTTGAAAGAAAAGAAGTAGGGGGTTGTAGCTCCCTTCCAGGAGAGACTGGAAAATGAGAGAGTAGCTCTCTGCAGGTTGCAGCCTGTGTACTGGTAAAGGACTGCACCAGTACAAGACCATTGTAAAAGGAGTTTTTAATTTGAAAGAAGATAGAGACATATTGCAGCAGGTGGTTTTCACCCACATTGGGTTTCCACCTTATATCTGGTGTTCTTTGATGTGACTGTCTGTTTTTCTTGTTCATGCTCATTGTTTTATGGTACTGATATGCAAAAATAATTCAAAGTATAAATAAGGAAGAATTGTTAAAAGGACTAGATAATACTGATTCACCCCCCCTCTCAGTATTATTTTCAACAATTCATTGATTTAAGTGTAGATGTTGTTTTTTAATGATATTTGATTGCTTGCACTAGATGCATTGATTTAAGTGTAGATGTTTATTTCTAATCCTATTTGATTGCATGCACTAGATGCAATAATTTCAATGTAGATGTTTTATAATTATAATTGTTTGCTTGCACTAGATTCATTGATTTAAGTGTAGATGGTTTTTCATAATCCTATTTGATTGTTTGCACTAGATGCATTGATTTCATTGTAGATGGTGATTTATAATCCTATTTGATTGCTTGCACTGGATGCATTGATTTCAATGTAGATGTTGATTTCTAGTGATATTCGATTGCTTGGACTAGATTAATTGATTTTAGTATAAATGTGATTTTTAATCTTATTTGATTTCTTGCACTTGATGCATTGATTTTAATGTAGATGTTTTCTAATTTTATTTGATTTCTTGCACTAGATGCATTGATTTTAGTGTAGATGTTGATTTCTAATTACATTTGATTACTTGCACTAGATGTATTGATTTCAATGTAGATGTTGATTCTTTATTATATTTGGTTGCTTGCACTAGATGTATTGATTTCAATGTAGATGTTGATTTCTAATCCATCATGATTTCCTACATTAGATGCATTGATTTCAGTGTAAATGTTTTTTAATCATATTTGATTGCTTGCATTAGATGCATTGAATTCAATGTAGATGTTGATTTATGATTTGATGTAACTAGATGTTTGTTGGTAGATTAATTTTAAAGTGATTGAATTAATAGTGTGATTGATTTTAGTGTATGTAACGTTCCAAACTTAAATAAACAATGGTATGCAAAGAAAAAATGATTTATACACATAAATTTTCAATAATTAGTAAATGCTCATACAAACTCCAAAAATAGAACCGACTGAGCTATTTTATTAATCAATGGAGAAAGTACAATAGTATGGAGGAATTCACTTGGGCTTGCCTCAATGGAAAGCATGATAGAACCCAGGTGATGAGACAATGATATCGAGTACTAGAAAATGACTGCTCTAATGCTCTATGCTGCCTAGAAAACTACACTGTTGGCTAGAAAGGAACTGCAATAAACTCCACTTCCGCTGCTCAGAAAATGCTACAAAATCAGCCCCAAGTGCCTTGACCAAAACCCACAAAAACCTAGGAAGTGTTTGGTATGAATCCAACCTCCCAAAGTCGGCCTTCGATATGACCTGCGCCCTCCAAATTGCTTAAGAATATGGCCTGCAAGGAATACAAGATAAAACCTCTTCCCAAGCTCTGGAAATGTAGCAATATCCTCCACAAATTCTTCCCTTAGCTCCCCCTACAAATTTCAACCTTAAAAACTGATGCTCTACCTCCCACATGTGCACCAAATGCTACCTCTACGCTGGCCCAGGAAGTGCGAAAGTCACACTGCCAAGAAGCACTTTCCTCCAGCTCGCAAACTCTCCAAAATGAAAACAAACCTCCTATGCCTCCTCTCCTAAAAATATCCCAACCAAACTCCACTGCAAGACACCACAAGCAAACTTGGCCTCCTCTTCACTGCGTCCTCTAGTAATACACACCACATGGAGATGAATGCAATTTCTGGAAGCCGCAATGAAATCCTCCTCTAGAAGAATGAAGAAAAAACTTCCTAGGGTGGCACTAAAAGTCCCCCGAAGAAAGGGTTAGATCTTTGCTTGAAGAAATCTTGCTAAACAACAAGTGACTTGGCTAAGCAACTTGAGTAACCAAAGAGAAATCGATATGTCAAAAGATGATGAAATGAGGAGAGCTGCCTTATATAGATTTAATGGAGCACTTTCCCCTCCAATTTTTCCTCCATCACGGGCCCTCACTTAACCATCGAATTTTCCCCTCCATGCAATTTTAACTAGGGAGTGTGTATTTCCCTAGTGTGGGTGCCCCCCACGTGGAACTTAACCACAAAAAAACAACTTTTCCTAAATCTAATATCCTAATAAAATCGAATGGGCCCCACTATCTCCAAAATTAGCCCCAAAATGCAATAATTAATCTTGTTCCAAATGAATTTAGGAAGGGACATGACAGTGTAAGCACAAAAATATTATTGACAATGTGCATTGATTGTTGTGTTATAGTAATTCAACCTATTAATATTGGAGAGCAAGAGAGAAAATGTAAGATGTTTAGTACAATAGCTTGAGTTAAATATTTAAACGGTTTATGATTTCAACTACACTTTTCATATAATTGATATGAAAATATGGAAAAGCTAATAAGAGTGACAATAAAAATAGTTGAGATTGATCACAATGAAGGCTATTTATAATTGATTACATTCTTATTATTTACATTTTTTCAATTTGCATTCAAAATTTTTATTTCATCATTTTTCATAATTAAAGTTATTAACAATATCTATCATCTCAACAGATTGAGATAACTCAACAAATTTAAAATTAAAACTACTCTTCAGGATATATCTAGTAATACCTAGAGGGAAACTATTAAGAATTAATTAGTTGTCAAAAACTGTGATACCTAAAATTAAATGAAATAGATGTGCAATATCAATCTTCCTGCAAGCTATTGACAAGATTGTCTTCATTTTGTTAAAAATATACAACTGCGGTCAAATTCCACTCTGGACTACTCATTGATGGAGATGATGATGGCATTGAATTCCTCTTTTCGAGAGGAGCAAAATTGACCTAAATATCACATCGTTCGGATAAGAAGAAGTTGGTTTTTGATTTTGTGCAGCCACTTATGGGTATTAGATCAAGTCAGCCTCACTCTCATGCAGGTCGGCTTCAACATCAAGTGGACACTGTTGAACACTCCTAGAAGCCTATAAATATAGTGACCTAGAAGCTCATTTGGACATCATCATAACATAAATCTTCTCCTTCTCTTCTATCTGATTTGGTTTGGCACATTGGCGAAGGAAAAGGTCGTACAAAGGTCCAAAGTCTTAGACTGAAGCTCGCACAAAATTAGGGTTTCTGTTCTAGATGCTAGCAGAGAATGGGGAAATTTTGTGTTTGGATTCACACATGCTATGATCAAGACAACATCCAGGAAGTTACAAATGCACACACGCTAACCTAAAGGAAACATCTAGGGGTTTGACTACAGTTTACCATCATTTGAAGTTTTCTGAAGCTGTTTGACGTCTGAATCATGTTCCCTCTGATATATTTTTCCACTGTAAACTGGTTTCTGAAGTTTTTGGGTTGTATTATGGATCATATTGTATTGCGATCATTGTACTCTTTGCTAAATATTTTATGACAATATAATAAAAGAAGAATTTCAAAGGGTTTTCCCCCTAGTGGGGTTTTTCCCCGGTCTTTGACCAAATCTGATTTCTCTTGTTGATGTGTTGATTGGTTTCTTTGTCATTGCATATATTGTTCTAGCTTCAATTATTGTTGATGAATGGAAATACTAATTGTAATTTGAAATATTGCTAATTGAAGTTTGGAATTGGGCGAAAGTAATTGATACAACATAGAATAATCTAAAAAAGTAACATGGTATCAAAGCTAAGGTGAAGGACAAACCCAAAAGCAGACAAGCCTTGAAGCACTCTTCTTTGGAAAGTTGAAAGAACCGATCTAGTCAAAGTCAGATGACTTCTTACTTCAAGAGTGATGAGAAGTTGGGTGACTCATCTAATTTTTCTGCATGGAAAGTGAGGTTGGAGATCATGGCTGATAACAATGATGTTTTGGACTACATTCAAGGAAAGGTACCAGAGCCTCCAAAGAATGCATTCGTTGTTGTCAAGAATAAGCACAAGAAAGGTGAGTTGAAAGAAAAACAAATTATTGTTGATAGTTTACAAGAAAATCTACTTGCATATGTTGGGAACTTCAGAAGGTCTAAAGACATGTATTATAAGGTAGCCAACATGTATGAGGTCAACATTTTGAATGAAATCCTCACCCTGAAAGATCAACTCAAAGACACTAAGATGGATAAAGAAGAGTCCATACAATCCTACATAATGAGGATCTCTCATATTAGAGATCAATTGCTAAGAGTTGGAGAAGTTGTGCCTGATAGGGATCTGGCCGTCGTGATTCTTAGAGGTATCCCTCCTACTTGGGAAACATTCATCACTACTATAAGAAACACAAATTTCCTCCCTTCATTTTATGAAATTTTTGGAAAACTCACTTAATAATAGTCAAGGATGATAGTAAGATGAAGGATTCAAAAGAACGAAGAAGGAGAACCCGTTGCATACATCACCCATGACAAGAAGAAGAAGAAAGGGAAAGGAGGTCCATCAAATTAAAGGAAGCCTCCTCCTCGAAATTCTTGTGGAAGAAAGGAATATGTGAATATTGAATGCTACAATTGTCATAAGAAAGGGAACTATGCTCAAGATTGCCCTGAGAAGAACAATGGACCATGTTATAATACTAGAAGCAACAACAACAAGTTCAATAATCAAAGAAGGAGAGATGGCTGAAGGAATAACCGCAATAGAAGAAATGATAGAAGAAGAAGAGATGCTCCAAGTTACCATGAAGAATATCATCGCCCATAAAAGAAGTCAAAATTCTCCAGGTATGGAAGTAACATTGAAAATCAATCTGAATATATTCTTATTTCCACTTCTACTAGTTCATTTCCTCCAGATTTGTGGGATAGTTGGTTGGCTTATAGTGGGGCCACTCATCAGTTCTCTGGTTACAAAGAAGTTCTCTCTAAATTTGTAGAGAGGGAGTCAAATTTGAAAATAATTCTTGGATACAACTCCACTCATCCTATTAAATGTTTTGGATCTGTCCAATTTCATTTAAATTCTAAGGGATCTATTGTACCACATGATGTAAGGTATGTGCCTGGGTTAAAGAATAATTTGAATCAAATGAATGGTTCTTCCTTGGCCTATTGGATCACTTATGAGGATGCATTCACATTGGAAACAAGATATGAATGAACCTACAGGGTCACTAGAATACCACTACTAGCATTGGTTCACAATACAAAGCATCTAAGCGAATTATGGCACTGAAAGTTGGCTCATATTCATTATGATGTTCTTCCAAAATTGGAGAACTTGGCCTCATGGATTCCAAAGGTTCAAGCTCAACATGATGGAGTATGTCTGGGATGTGCTAGTGGAAAAATGACAAGGCGACCATTCCCCTCTAGTGAAAACAAGACCACTGACATCCTCTATCTCATTCATTCCAACATATGTGGAGCGATTCTCGTGCACTCTATTAGTGGATATATCTACTAGATCATATTCATTGATGAATTTTCAAGAAAGACATGGATATACTATTTGAAGCATAAGGATGAAGCCTTTGAAAAATTTAAGGAGTTCAAAGCATTGGTTGAAAATCAAACAGGGAAGAAGATCAAAATATTCAGGTCCAATAATGGTGGAGAGTACATGTCAAATGAATTCATTTACTTTTGGAAAAACGAAGGTATCAAGAAGGAAATAATTGTGCCATATACTCCTGAACAAAATGGTCTAGCTGAAAGGAAGAACAAGTCTATAGTAGAACCCACTCGAGCGATGCTTCATGGTCAAAAGTTGCTTAAATTTCTTTGGGCCGAAGCTTCAAATGTCGTTGTATATGTTCAAAACAGGGTGCCTCATCAAGATTTGGTAAATAAGACTCCCGAGGAAGTCTTTTTTAGGTGTGAAGCCCGACATTAGTCATCTCCACATATTTGGATGTCCTATATATTTCCATGTGTCGAAGGACAAAAGGAAAAAATTGGAGGCTATAGGAAGAAAAGGTACGTTTTTTGGGGATTGTGAAAATTTTAAGCATTTAGAATAAATATTCCCGGTCAAGGAAGTTTGAAATTAGTAGGGATGTTACATTCGATGAAGATGCTGCTCTTGGAAAATCAAGATACCTTCCTCTACCTCCTCCTCCCAATAAGAATAGTGATATGGATATATTGGATGGCCCATCCATTTTCGAATCCAAGGCTAATATTGTTGATGGTCCCATGGAGCCCATGGATCCCTTTGATTCTCCTCCTAGTAATCCTCCTACTAGGAAGAGATCACTTTGGCTCCATGACACTCTTTAGGATGCTCGTATTCATGTGCCCATCTGAAGATCGTTTATAGAAAGGAAGAATCCATGCATGTAGTAGGGATATGGTACAACCATCAGCACTATGATTCAAGCCAAACGTTACACATTTGAAGAAGTCGTAAAATAGAAAGTTTGGAAATATGTTATGGTCGAGGCATATGAATTATTATGAATAATCATGTACGGGATGTTGTGCTGAGATCGAAGGGGAAATATAATCTAACTTTGAAGTGGATATTCAAGATCAAGCATGAAATTGATGGAAGCATTGAAAAATACAAGGCAAGGTTTGTGGCTCGAGGATTTTCCTAGAAAGAGGGAGAAGATTATGATGATATATTTGCACCCGTGGATCGATATACAACCATTCATTTTATAGTTTCCTTTGCCGCAAATCAATGATGGACCCTTCATCAAATGGATGTAAAGATCACATTCCTCCATGACATGTTACAAGAAGTATACATTGAGTAACCACTTGGATTTGAAGTAGAAGATCGAAAGACACATGTTTGTAGATTGAAGAAGGCATTGTATGGTTTGAAGCAAGCCCCAAGAGCATGGTATGCTCATGTAGACAATTATTTGGTGAAGCTGGGATTCACAAGAAGCAATGTTGATCTCGACCTATACTTCAAGGTAGTCTAAGGTATGCTGCTTATTTTGGTTTTATATATTGACAATCTATTCTTGAAAGGTAGTGAGCCCCTAATGATCGACTGTAAGAGGGAGCTATCCTTTGAAGTCGAGATGAAGGACCTTGGACTCATGAACTATTTTCTAGGCCTTGAGGTGTGGCAAAGGCCCAATGAGATTTTCCTTTCACGAGGAAAATATGTTGTGAAGTTGTTGGAAAGATTTGGAATGATAGAATGCAAGTCCCTACCCACACTGATGGAAATGAACTTCAAGGAGTTATGTGGAGAAGTTTCAATACCCAATTTAGCGAATCCATCCAAATATAGACAGTTGATTAGGGCTTTGATGTTCCTTGTGAACACCTATTTAGACACATGTTATGTAGTCAACACGTTGAGTCAATTAATGACCGAGCGTCTCCATTGACATTGGACTGCTGGAAAACACATTTTGAGATATTTGCAAGGAACGATTGCACTTGGTTTGAGATACTCTGTCGGAGATGTTCGACTTCATGGATACACCGATGTTGATTAGGTGGGAAATGTTATCGACAGGAAAAGTACGCCAGGGTGTTGTTTTAGTCTTGGATATTCCATAATATCTTGGATGAGAAGGAAGTAGAAGTTCATAGCATTGAGTAATGCTGAGGCAGAGTTTATTGTTGCTAGCATGGCTAGTTGCGAAGAAGTTTGGTTGAGGAAGCTCTTTGGAGAGCTATTTGAGCAGGTTGTAGACACTACAATGATATATTGTGACAAGAAGAGTGGGATCCGTCTGGCATAGAATTCTTTGTTTCATGACAAGTCCAAGCACATAGAGATCTGATATCACTTCATTCGTAATATGGTACAGAGAGAAGCTGTTTAACCCCATCACATATCGATAGATGAGCAGATTGTATATATTCTCACGAAGGCTTTGCCAAAAGGGAATTTCTTGGTCTTCAGGGAGAAGCTTGGATTGGTGGATGTGACCCCTCCTGATAAGGGGCACCAATGATCAAGGACACTGAGCCATACTCTTCCCCCCTATCTGAGCTCCCAGGGTGAGGAATTGAGATAGAGGGCTCTTGAGGTTGACGAAACTCTGGAAAATAGGGTATCACACCTATCCGTTACCCACAAGGTTGGAATAGTAGCTCACCCTATCTTGGTATTTGCAGAGCATACCCTTATTGGCATCATACCCACAAAATGGGTTTGTTTGGATTATCCCTCCTCGTCTGGCCAATGGGTGAAGAGGCTTGGGGTGTGAGATCCTTACCTTTAGTAAGTCAGGTATCTCACCCAAGCTAGGATTATGATGCAGGTGTTCTACCACATGAATCTTAAGGGTCATTGCTGGGAAGATCGATATGCAATAGGATGGTTTGAGTAGTAGCTCCCCTACATCACCTATTGCTCGATATGGGTTGAGTTGTAGCTCCCCCATGATATTTTGGTTAGTATCCCAATGACATAATTTCGGGTAGTAGCCCGATGACGTATTTTCGGGTACTAGCGCACTAACAGATATTTCGGGTGGTAGCTTTTACTCCCCATGATTCTTCTTGTTTAGATATTTTTCAACAGACATAGTTGATAATATTTGTACACATGATGATAGGATGACACATTGATTGATGGATAAGTTTTGCAGGTGGAATTCTCCATAGTTGAGAGGGAGTGTTAAAAATATGAAATCACGATCCAATTCCACTTTGGAATACTCATTTGATGGAGATGATGATGGAATTGAATTCCTATTTTCAAGAGGACCAAAATCGACCTAAAGATTACCTCGATTGAACAAATAGAAGTTGGTTTTTGATTTTATGCACCCAGTCATGGATATTGGATTAGGTCGGCTTCACTCTCATGCAGGTTAGCCTCAACATCAAATGGACATTGTTGAAAACTCTTAGAATCCTATAAATAAAAGTGACCTAGAAGCTCATTTGGAAATCATCACAACATCAAACATCTTCTTCTCTTCTATTTGATTTGGTTTGGCACATTGGCGAACGAAAAGGTTGTATGGAGGTTTGAAGTCTTAGATCTGGAGCTCGCACAAAATTAAGGGTTCTGTTCTAGACGCTGGAATAGAACGAGGAAACTTCGTCCCTAGATGCACACATTTTATGGTCAAGACAATGTTCAGGAAGCTACATACACACACATACTAACCTAAAGGGAGCATCCATGGGTTTGACTACAGTTGACAATCATCTGAAGCTTTCTGAATTTGTCTGAAGTCTGAATCACGTTCTCTCTGATATATTCCACCACTGTAAAATGGTTTTTGAAGTTGTTGGGTTGTATTGCTAATAATATTGTATTGGGCTTATTGTACTCTTTGTTGAACATTTTATGACAATCTAATAAAAGAAGAATTTCAAAGGGTTTCCCCCCTAGTGGGGTTTTTCCCGTAGTCTTTGACCAAATCTGGTGTCTCTTGTTGATGTGCTGATTGCCTTCTTGTCATTGCATATGTTGTTCTATCTTCAATTACCGTTGATGAATGGAAAGTTGTAATTTGAAAAATTGCTAATTGAAGTTTGGAATTGGGCTAAAGTAATTGATACAACATAGAACAATTTGAAAAATTAGCACCTTCTTCATCACCAACTAATTACTAATAGAGAATTGCATAAATATATAGAAATATAACACAAAAACTGTAACATTCACAAACATTAGCATCCAAATCCAAACACACAAACACACAAACTACTCAAAGCATCCAAACACAGAGACACACAAACCACTCAAAACATCCAAACATAGACGTACAAACCATTCAAGGCCAACAACATAGACTAAAAAAAAGAACATAATTATATGACAATGTCAAGCAAATAAAACATAATGTAAATTTCGAAGTATGAATTTTATCTCAAACATATACATATAATATAAAGATATGGCATTGCTTCCCTAAGTTGGAACCAACCTAGATCCAACTCTGAATCTATCATGTGTCGAGAGGGATCAAATCCCTCGAGGTGCAAACCTTTCCTCAAATTCTACATTCCAAAAAGAAGGTTTGCACCTCGAGGGATTTGATCTTTCTCAGCGCATGATAGATCTAGAGTTAGATGGATCTAGGCTGGTACATAACCCACATTGCATATTTTATTCTATACAACATTAAAATATTTTCTTTTAACATTTCTTTTCTATATGAAGTTGATATCACATGTTAAAATATTATAAGGTTTAAACGTCTTACATTTTTTTTACTTCTAATTACTTTACATGAAATTATATTAGGTCATATAGACAACTAATTTTTTTTTTTTTTTTTTACCAACATCACTAAACTATTGAGAGAATAAATTATTTTTATTTTACGAGGGACCTTTCACACTAGGCTGTAAAATGAGCTTTTGGGCTGAATAAATAGTTTTTTAAAACATACAACATAGAGATATAAATAAAAATATGAATATATTAAATATTAAATTCTAAATAAAAATAAAAATAAAAATAAAAATTAATCTCACCTGTATAGTTATAACAACTATCTTGAATACTAATAACACAATAATCACAAAAATTACATTGCCAACTTTAACTTCACAAGTTTTCATTTTCCAAATCGCTCATATTTGAGTGTTGACAATAATGAAAAGAGGTCTTTAAGATTTGAGTAGAATTAAAAATGAAATATGTATATATAAGACAACGAAAAAACATTAAATTCAAATTTTGTTTTAATTCTAATAATTTCTTAATTTTAGAATTGTTTTTAACTAATTTAATTATATTCATTGAAATGAAGTTTTATTGTATAATTGGGAAATAATATTATAGAAAAGTGAAGAGAAAAAATGAAGTCAAATTTAAAAAAAAAAAAAAAAAACTATGATAATGGAAAAATACTATGATCAATGAATTTGGAATTATTTAGAGGAAAAAAGCCATAGAAAAGACAAAAAAAAGTACAAGTCAAATTGAAAAAGTATAAAACTAAAATTTAAAAAAATATATATTGTAAAATTTTATTTTATTATTTTTCCTCTTTAGAATTTATCTTATATTGAAAAATATGGAGAAAAATTTTATAATTCTTGAAAATGGAAATATATAGAAAATGAAAAATAATATAAAAATAAAAAAGTTAAATAAAAATGAAATAAAACTAAAAAATTAATTAATTAATAGAAAAATGGAAGTTACTAAACAACACCCACGATATGGCCTTAAACAATCACTTTACAAATAAATAAATTTAAAATAATAATAAAGAATAACAAAAATTGAATTCACAATGTTGAACTATAGATAAACAACATAATTTTTTGGTCAAAAGCAGTAATACAGAGTCAAAAGAAAAAATAATGCCTAATACGATGTGTGCTGCAGTGAGTATAATAATATATATAAAAAAAATACTAACAAAGCAACAAACTATATTATAACCTTAAAAAAACCTAAACTATTTTTTATACCTAACCTTTATATTTAAGGTTAAATATATTTGACTTAGAAAGAGGGATATTGGTTAGAAACAATTTTCTATTATTTATTAATTAATTAATTTAATTAGTTTATAAATCTATATTTATGTTAAATTAAAAATAATAATATAAAGAAATGTGTCGAATATTTTGAATTAAATAACTACATATTAATAATATGTATATGATCAATCATAAATTATTATTATTTTTTAAAACATATTGGATACTTTATATTCAAAATCTAGATTACACGACCAGAACCATTTTACATTATTTCAACAAATCTTTCTTCAATCTTAGTAGGTACTTCTATATCCTAGTACAATGATGAAATTATTTTCTTTCCCCTAGTAGCCCTGTATAATATGAGAAAAAACTGAAATCTACCATAAAATCGGAAATATAATCCTAATATAAAAAAGAAAAAGACAATTCATAAGTGAACGTTATCCGATATTGGACTTCCCCTCGTCCTCGCTTACATGTTTGCCTCGACTGCTTGGACTTGCACCAGAGTCGCCATCTCCTCCCTCGCTCTGAATTTGAGCCACAACCTCCTCTAGTAGTCATGCGATAATTTCCTTGGCTTCTGCAAATATTCTTTTGTTGACCAACTCTGAATTGGCAGTTAGCAAATTAATCTCCATCTTCACAATTTTGTGCTCCATTGTTGCCTCCACAGTCTCAAAATTTTCATTAATTCTCTCAGCCTTCACAGCTCGATCTTTGTCTAGTAATTCCACTCGACGGGTGATGAGGTCAAGTCTCCCCATTACTAGCTTAAACAAGAATTCGACGACCCTCTTCTAGCATGCCAAGTCCTCCTCAGGAGGATTCCTACCATGGCCTCCTAGCACATCCATATCGGCGTTCCTCCAACTTATACCGCTATCAATTCATCGCACCAAACCTTTAATAATGATTGTCACGGAAGAGGATGATGAGTCCTTATGTAAGCCCCCTCCTTCTTGCGCTCCATATTTTGCTGCCTGTGCCATAATATCTTGAAGATCCTCGAGTTGGAGTCCCATTAGATACACATTCTATCCTAGGGATCTGGAAAACTAATTTTGCAGGCAATTTGCAGAATAATACCTCTTGCCATTAATTCTCCGTTGTTGTTCACAGTTGTGCACATTCTTTGAAATTATGGATTCCTTGCAGCCTCCAAATACTGGTTTAATAATATCCTTATACCATACAATGGAAATTCCTAAGGATCCAGGAGGACGCCATGCATCCTATCCTTTCTCCTCTTGTCCAACCTTCTAAGTATGCTTCCCACATCATCCCTCTAACATTGATAGTCATGCCGAGATTAATTATCGCACTGCCCATCATTTAATTAAGGTATGTGAAGGTGACCAACATTTCTCCCATTGATATCATATCTCCCTACTCCCAAGAGCACTCCAAATTTTCCATTGAGTTGGAGTCCTTATTCAAGTGAAAAAGAACATGAAAGAAGATGTATTCCTCGAATTTCACCAGCTGGTATTTGATTGTTTTGACTATGGGGGTATTGTTGGAAAAAAGAATGTACATTTGAGAACATTCTTATAACCAACATGGAGTCCCCAACTATGTTGATTCTCTTTATTCTAAGACTATGAGCGAGGTCCAAACCTTTCCACAAGGCAAAAAACTCAGCCTTGTTGTTGGTGGCCACTTCCAATCCCCACACATATTTTATCTCCAGTTGTTCCTCGGGGCTACAAAGGACCCCTCTCGCTCTTGTCGCCCCTGATCAATCATAAATTATTATATCTAATCAAAATACAATTAATTAAATTTTAATATAAGAAATGAATATGTATACCATTATTCATACATTATTATTTGTAATAAAAAGTCAATCAATTAAATTATATATATATATAATATATATATATATATATATATTATATATATATATATATATATATATTATATATTTTCTATTATAAATTATATATGAAAACAAAAGAAAAAACACAATATAAAAGAACACATAATAGGGTGAATTTTCAAGATAGAAGACATTAAGAAGAAAGGGAAAGAATCTAATCCGTGCTTATCTTCCACCCCTCATCTCTTTTCGGATTGCTAACATGCTTATCAATTTCAATAACCTCCCTGAGCTTCCAATGATGTAAGTGATCAATATTGGAAATGACTTGGGATTCCTCAATACATATATGGTGTTTAGTTTTTTCAGAATGATCAACTAAGGTCGAGGAGGAGGAGCTATTATGTTTGATGTCTGCTGCATGCTCCTGAATTTTTTGATTTATTGAGTAGTTAGTTTCCCAAATGTATAGCAATCCACAAGAGCATGAGATTAAATAAACACCTTTCATGTTCTTCGAGGTCTACTAGGTCTTTGACTGATCTAAGGGAAGTACAGATAATGTTAAGCGGCTTAAAGGTGGCATGCACCTTATTCTTTTTTAGGGTGTGAGAAATTATGTCTATGGTACCTTGAATGAATGGAAGGTGAACATAGTTAAAAAAAATCAATGGTGTCCTTCCTTTTCCTTGGTCCTTTACAATTTTTCTGGAAATCTTTGAGACCTAGGTGTATAATCCAGGGGATTAAAAATATGCTCAAAAATCAAAGTGCTCAAATTCTCTCGAAACCAGTGCCAAATTATAGATCTCGTCATTATGATTCCAATGAAGCTTGAATTGCCTCAATCCGACATTATATGATCAAGTTATCACGGTCTAAAGTTTTTATCAACTTGTAGGGTTGATTGTTTAGAGTATGGTTGTTTAGAGGACGGACGTTGACATGGCAATCCATACATTGATATGGTATTGACATCATCTATTGACTGGAATGTACATATGGCAAGTGGGCTAATGGAATGAGGGCACATGGCGCACAATTATTGTACTTATGGTTGATTGGGTGGACCAATCATAGGTCCCCACATGGGAAAATTAGAGGGAGACACATGGTCCTATGAAAGGCCATCACATGTGTTACACTAAAATTTGTCACCATGACTATTTGCAATTAGTATGGCTCCATCAACAGTCATACTATCCTCCTTGTCAAGCCCTATACCTCTGCTCTCCATGTCAAACTTCAAGAAAGAGAGAAAGTCATCAAAAACCATGTTTATCTCTGGGTACGTAGGTTTTCTCTACCTTGCCTGCGTGTACGCATCCCAAGCTCATTGTACCTGCGTACTTGTACGCTCTGTAAGTCAAGGGATGGGTGCGTACTCCTGTAAAGGTCAAAAGGCGCGAGTTTCATCTTAAAAAAGTTACTTGTGGTCATTTTTAGAGCATTATAGAAGATTGTTTGACGTGTATTGAGCACCTCCAGATGGTTCATGCATCCCTATGATAGAGGAACTTATCCCATCAAGAGAGGAGCTACCCCATCCAAAAGAGGGAGTATC
>APFE031308203.1:0-21607 GCA_000404065.3 Pinus taeda | reverse complement strand
GAAACTTGTCATTTTTCACAAACCAAACATCAGAGTCATCTTTTAAGCCCTTTTCTGACTCCTAAAAAATGAAAAGATTTCCGAGCGTTTATTTTACACTCATTAAAACGAAATTAAAAGACGGTCCCCTTATTGCCCTTTTCTAACCGTAAAAACAGGAAAAGATTGCCGGGTTTTTGTCGTTTCAAACTCGATACTGGAAATAAAACGACGTGTTTTTGATCGCTTTTTACTTTTCAGGTTAAAGACACTAACTATGAAAGTACTCCTTGGTCACAAGATCAAGCGGCTCTCCTAGGTATTATTTTATACTTTTTCGGGCTTAGGAGACAAATTTACGAAAAAGTCCAATCTGGAGTCTTCTAAGTTTTTCAGACTCTCTAAACATGAAAAACGCCGAGTTTATCCTATACTGGACTCGTTAAAACTTCACAGTAAAGGACCTGTTCTATTACAAACGGGAACGGACCACTCCTTCTTAGGGTTCGAATCAAAAACTAAGTTGGACTCATCCGAAGGATGAGCTTACAATCAAGCATATGTTATCCTCCTCAAGCTTGTAAAAAAAACATAAAGAGGTACTTGCCAGAAATGGTGGGGGAAAAGTGAGAAGAATGAGCCTATTTGATATCCTTTTGTCTCAGAAAAACCTTACTACCACTCTTGAACACGACACTTGTTCATTCACATGGGTTGGGAAATCCTTTGCCTCACAGTTGACCAAATCATTGACATTCTTTAGCTGGGTTATGGGAATTAACTTTGAGTCATACGTCACCAAACCATCTGTTGTGTCGTTATGTGTTCAAGGGGTCTGTAAACAAAACATTCAACTGCAAAATACCTATCATCCATTTTATCATCCTTGAGTCAATCCTTACAGCAACATTTCTTCAACTTGAACTATGATTTCGTGTTGTGGGCTTGCCTGCGACGGGTCGCTTTCTATCAACATCATCACATTATCTAGAGAGTTGGCTTAGAAATCGTCAGTGCCTTGAAGTCTGCATGCATCAATGGCAGGTTTCTCGCCTTCGACGTCAGTTTTTATCATTGACTTGCGATCGAAGGATTCCATGAAATGTTCGACATCGACTCATTCATTCACATCTCATGGATTGTGCTGGGTACTTTGAGAACCATTGACATTACTGGTGGTCTCTCTCACGCTTGTTAACAGTTTACGTCATTGACTGGTAATCAAGTGGTTTCTACCATGTTCGACATCGACTCATTTATTCACATGGCTAGAATCGTACCGATTCGGGAAGTAGAGATGAAGACCCTGGATCTAGTTTCCACCATCCAGGCTACGAGGAGTTTTGTATTCATTATATTGTAGACCAATTATAAATAGATGGCTGCATCCATACTGTGTCTACACGAGTCTATGATTATGATGTATTATGAAATCATTCCTGTATCAGAGTATTTAGTCTGTTAGTTAAAGTTTTGATATGATTATGGGAATGTCTACCTCAGCAATGATATAATCTTATACATGTATTTTGCGTTGAAAATTGCAGGTTCTAACCAGGCTCTCCATGAGATAATCCTTGAAATGATAAAGTACTTCACCCTTCCTAGATGATATAAAACCCTTATCTATTACAAGTTTCACACTTTAGGGGGCAATTTGTTACACTAAAATTTGTCACCATGACTATTTGCAGTTAGTATGGCTCCATCAACAGTCATACTATCCTCCTTGTCAAGCCCTATACCTCTGCTCTCCATGTCAAACTTCAAGAAAGAGAGAAAGTCATAAAAAAAACATGTTTATCTCTGGGTACGCAGGTTCTCTCTACCTTGCCTGCGTGTACGCATCCCAAGCTCATTGTACCTGCGTACTTGTACGCTCTGTAAATCAAGGGATGGGTGCGTACCCCTGTAAAGGTCAAAAGGCGCGAGTTTCATCTTGAAAAAGTTACTTGTGGTCACTTCTAGAGCCTTCTAGAAGATTGTTTGACGTGTGTTGAGCGCCTCCAAATGGTTCATGCATCCCTATGAAAGAGGAACTTATCCCATCAAGAGAGGAACTACCCCATCCAAAAGAGGGGAGTATCCCATTGATGTTGGACCTGATTAACTTCCTCTAGAACACTATAAAATACAGGCATTGGACCAGAGGAGGGGAGGTTGAAAGCTGAACATTCCAAAGGGTAGATGCTGCTGGAATTAGGACTTCCTTGTAGAAGCTTGTGAGGAGAGATTACCATCCTTTCTTGTTTCATTTGGAAGTGGGTGAGCTTATCAAAGTAAAGGAAAACTCTTGCTGGACCCTGGGAGGAACTTGCACAACACCAAGGCTCAGGTTGTAATGGTTTCTTTTGTTTCCTATTAATACAAATAAGTCCATTCTTCTCAAGGATTTGTTATTAATGAATTGTTTCATATACTCCTTGGTCTATATGTTGAATATGTCTTGTTTTATGAGATATTTAGGTGTTATGTAATCGTTTGATTGTTAGTGTATGTAGGTTTCGAAATGAAGGAGGAGCTCATCTGGATCGACGAGGCTAGACTACTACAACAACGTTGGACTACAGGTAGGATCTAAAACACTTGGTTTCTTGTATGATAATGCATGTTTAGAGAAGGATTGCTCTTAATTGTCTTGTTTGTCACTAGAAAGTCTTAGGCTTCTAGGGAGGTTGGTTTTGTCCGCAAGATTAACTCTTTCCGCATGACAACATGACCTTGGTAAATGTGTCAAATTTTTGTTATGGATCGAACCAGACTCCGCGGGATTCAAACCTGTGTCCTCTTGAATGCTAAACCAATTCCCTACCAACATGCCACATATGCTGCTTATTAATTAATGGAGGGACAATTATATTTATGGTAATAAACATCGGTGGTTGGGAGTTGTGGGTGGGCTAGTAGGCATGCTCGATCAACCCGACCCATAAGTTTATTAAACACACAAAATCGAAGGTGGAGGTATCGGAGGTGGACGCGAATGATGGGCTAATGACCCACAATTGTATAGTTTAATGCGAGCACGAATAGAAGGTTCGGGGTTGGGCATGTGGCACCGCCATTCCTGCCCATGGCCTATGGCCATGTGATTCAATAATACTGTCGGAAAAATCAAAAGGGGCAAGGAAATCAACCCCACTTAAATTTTTATTTAATATAAAAACAACAAACAACATAATCACTATCGAGAACTGTGACTTGAACCCAAAGTCTCTGCACTGCAACTACAATGCACCACCATTAGGCCACAGGGCAAGTTTTTGATCACTTTGTAGAGTCAATCTATTTCGTAGAGTAGTTTTGTAGGAAGTTTGGAGAGGAGGGCATATTTTTCTCAAACTTTAACCTTTTTGAGCTCAAGAAGAGATTAGATGGGGGATTTTGAGCATTCTAGACACAATGGCAGTGTTATTTTGCAGATTGAAGCTTGTATGCTGATGTATTGAGCATTTTATCATATAATAAAGTGGTCATCATTGATAGCTGGACTTGAAGACGTAGCCTAAGACGGGTGAACTCCATTATCAATTTTCTTGTGTTTGATGCTGCATTTTTTCCCTCTTTTAACTGATAAAATTTATGCAAATAACTTAAATTTGTATACTTTTGCAATCACGATCCATTGCCTAAAAGACATGAAATAGCTTGCAAATTGTTTAATGAAACTTCACATTCATTTTTAGATTACTTTAGTATTAGAGCATGGTTTTTGTGAAGGTTTGACATTATTTGCAAGGTTTTTGAATGCTTACAAGGTCAAGATTGAGAAGAGGAGAAGAAGAACTTGAAGACCCTAACCCTCAAGTTGGGTCAAGAATAAAACATACTCCATAAGTCATGGGATATAAAGGACAAGGACAGGAATTGATATCTGAGGATGAGAGATTTTTCAGAAAAGATTTCTTTGATATGACTAAAATGGTGAAAGTGTTGTATAATGAAAGAACAACATGGTTGCAAGGAGAAAGTTTTAATCAACCAAAAGCTGATGGTGGTAATGGGAGAAAGCCTCCACCTCCACCTCCTCCTTCACCTCCATCTTCACCTCCTTCTTCACCTCCATTTTCTCATAGACAAACTCCAACATCTCCAAGAGGACATGCTAAGTCTCCTTTGATTAAGCTTGAGTTCAAGTTTGAATTTCCAATGTATAATGGCGAAGTAAATGTTGACAGTTGGATAATTGGGTTCGTAAAATTGAAGTTTATTGTAGGATTCAAAATATTGATGAGGATTTCACAAAGATTCAACTTTCTTCTCTTCATTTGGAAGGTGAAACTCTCATTTGGTGGGAGGCTAGAACTCAAGGGTATTTGAATAAAAGTGGTAAAACTATCTCTTCTTGGAATGATTTTATCGCTGCATTAAGAAGACAATTTTATCCATTAGCTTACATGCAAAAATAAATAATGGTTTGAAAAACATTTAGATAAGTTAAAGGTCGGAGTGTCCAAAGTTACACTCAAGAATTTAGAAAAAGAGAATTTATCTTGGGCACTGATTTTACCTCACAATATACTCTTTTTAAATATATAGGTGGACTGCATAGTTATTTGAGACATACTATACTTATGTTTAATCCCACCAATCTAGATGAAATATGTGTTCAATTTACTCATTTAAAATTAAGAGGCAAGAATGTTACTGAATAATCCAACAATAAACCCTTTAAATTTGGAGACAAAGGAAAGGGGAAAGCTAAAGACAAAGGCAAGAAGAATGTTACAGTTAATAAAGAGGGAGATAAACTTACTTGCAAACATTGTTCCAAATATGGACACGATGAAGACCATTGTTGGAAATTACATCTAGAATTGAGACCAAAGAAGTTTAATAACAAGGGGAAATAAAAAACTATTGCTACAACTAAACAATATCTATGATCTGATTCAGGTGATGAAAAGAAAATCACCACCATGGGGATGAAAGATATAGATTCTAACACAACTAATAGTTCTTCTAGCAAGCATGTTGAATATAAAAATGATAAAGAAAGGTGTGAGATTTTTCATATTAGGGTCATTACAAAACATACAAAGGTTGATACACTTTTTGATAGTGGATCCAAAGTCAATCTTATCTTTGAATAAATTGTCAAGAAAGTTAATTTAAAGACTACGCCTCATTCAAAACCTTACCGTTTGGGTTGGGTATGTGATGATGCCAAATTACAAGTAACAAGAAAATGTATACTCAAATTTTCCATCATAGATGAGGTTGAGCTTGATGTTGTATCACTTGACATTTGTGGGATTGTTTTAGGGAGCCCATATTTATATGATTGAAAAGCCATATTCTATTGTCATGATAATAAGTATCATCTTTTCAAAGATGGTGTTGAGTATATTGTTAGAGCACATTGCAGGAAGATGAACTTATCTCTTGTTAGTACAAGCCAAATGAAAAGGCTTGTGAATGCTAGTAAGAATTTTGTGTTGTTGATGATTAAAGCTAAATATATTGTTGAATTGGAATCTTTCTAGATATGTGATTCTAAATTCAAGCATGAATTTGTTGAAGTTGTGAATGCTTATGAAAAGATGTTTAAGGAACCTGAAGAGTTACCTCCAAAAAGAGGAATCCAACATGAGATACAACTACAACAAGATGAACCACTTCTGAATATTGGCATGTATACAATGTCAGGCTTGGAGAATGCAGAGATTAGGAAGAAAATACAGGAGTTGCTTGAAAAAGGGGTCATCAGAAGTAGTACATCTCCTTGTCGGTCTACTATAGTTTTGGTTCCAAATAAAGATGGTACATTGCACATGTGTGTGTATTTCCGAGCTTTGAACAAGATCATGATAGATAATTGTTATCCTCTTCCTTGCATTGATGATTTGGTAGATCAATTGAAGGATGTTGTTTTTTTTATTAAGTTAGACTTGAGAAGCAGTTATCATCAGATAGGGTTTGTTGAAGATGATATTTGGAACACTTTTATTAAGACAAAACAAGGACTGTTTGAATGGTTAGTTATGCCATTGGGCTTTATAATGCACCTGTTACATTCATGAGAGTTATGGATAATGTATTGTGACCATTCCTTGATGATTTTTTCATAGTCTACTTAGATGATATTCTATTTTTTACTAAGACTCGTGAAGATCATGTCAAGCATGTAAAGAAAGTTTCAGATGTCTTGAACAAGGAAAAGTTGTATTTGAAATGTATAAATGTGAATTTGGGAAAACCTCTTTAGTTCACTTAGGTCATATTGTAGGAGGTGGTGAATTGAAGATTGATTTATCCAAACTTAAACAAGAATGAAAAAAAATTATAGATATAAACATAAATATAGATATGCAACAAAAATAACACTTCATTTCATTAATATCAAATACTGAAATATGCTTACAAACAGAATGGAAATAAGGCTAGCTCAGGCGATGGTAGCTTATCTCTGAGAAGAGATGTGGCGGCTACATGCCTCTGAATTGTGTTAAAATGAGGCTCAGAGGTCTATTTATTATTAAGAAATAATGGAAAACCCTAAACATCCAAAAACCTAACCCTAGGAGATGAAGCGCCAAAACTATGGGCCCCGTTTGGGTAAATTGGTACATCAACTTCCTGAGGTCGTAACTTTGGTGTACGATCTACATTTGACGTGCACAATACATGATTGGAAATATCTATTTGAGGAGTAAAAATGGGCTCAGTGTTCCCAAAAAGCACCATTTAGGGTCTCAAAATGGCTCCGAAAGTTCAGTACCTGAAAAACTACCAAAAATAGTAAACTATGCTACAATTAAGGAAAATGAAAAACTGAAAGAGACAATGGTGGGGGTCCAAGTGGAATAGGTGGGTGGCCACTAACATCCACCTAGATTAGTCCTCCTCCCTTAGGAAGAAGTGGTCTCCATTGCATTGAGTGCCTCCATGAGATGGGGAAACATCTGCTAAACTTGGTCCTTAGTGAGTCACTTGCCTTGGTGCAGGAGTTGGCCAACTTTGACAACCTGATATAGTTGGATCTTCTGCTAGAAAGTGTTATTGACCTGTGTGTCCATAATCCTATCAATTGTGGCCTATTCCATGCAGTATGGGTTTAACTCTATTGGTGTGAGTTGTTTTCAGCAATGTTTGATGTGTTTAGTAATGGTGGGAAGTATGGTTGAAGGTGGTCCACATTGAACACTGGGTGTAGGCCAAGGAATGCGAGAATTCTGAGCTGAAAATCATCGTCTCCCACAACCTTAGTAATGGTTTAAGGACGATATTGGAGTGGTTTGAGCTTATGATGGGCTTCACTAAGGAGTTCTTTATGTAATTGCAACCAAACTTTGTCGCCCACTTGAAACTTGTGTGGCACTCGATGTTGATCATGTCACTGCTTGTACTTGGCATTTGACTTCTCCAAGATGTCATGAACCTACAAGTCGATGTGTTGGATGCATTTAATAAATCTGGTCATTTTATTAGCCTCGGACAATACATGTGTGGATTTTTTCTTTGTAGTCGCCTGAGGCATGGAAACATCAATTAGACACAATGGTTGACATCCTAGACCCACTTAAAAGGGATTGTGACTAGTCGAGCTATGGAGATCTTTATTAAAGTTGTGCTTCAGATAGGGAAGACTCTCATCCCAGGTTCGTGGATGCTTGGAGTTGTACATCTGGGATATGTGCACTATCATCCTATTGAAGACCTCCACCTGACCATCAATTTGGGGATGTAAGGTAGTTGACTTGGTGAGCTTGGTGTTCAATAGTGTCTAGAGGCTTGACCAGAATGTGCTCAGGAACCTACTATCCTGATATGATATAATGGTCTACGGGATCCCAAAATGTACCCATACTCATTCAAAGAAGAGTTTGGTAGTTTCCTATGTTGTGATACTCTTCAGTGCAGGATCTGATATATTTCCCAACATCTAGTCCGAGTTTGTGCCAATAAAATTACTTTTGTAGTACAACCATAGTTTTCTCCACACCAAAGTGTCTTGCGACTTGATTGTAGTGCACCTCCTAAATCAGCTTGGCACGCTCGCTTAAAGGAACACAAAGGTGGCCCAAGTAGCATAATAATGTGTCGTAGAGGTGGAAATTAGGAACTTTCTTTCCATCTACTAGTATCTGGTATGTGGAGGCAAATTATGGATCATTTTTGTATAGTTGCATCCATCTAGAGGTCTCGTGGTCCCAAGAGTTGAGAACATTAGTCAATGCTGCAAATGGGGTCAGTTGAGGCCGTTTGCAACATTATTGGTGCTGCCCTTTTTGTATTTAATGTTCAAGTGGAATTGTTGCATATATAGACCACTTCTGATGGTGATTGTTCTACAACTTCCCTTGTGTCTGCATAAACTAAAGAGGTCAGTTATCGGTGTGCATGACTGTCTCCTTACCCAGAATGTAATGCTTCCATTACCGGTAAGCCTGCATGATGGAATACTTCTCTTTATCATAGGTGGGGTACTTTTGGAAATTGTCTCACTATGATAGGCCATTGGATGCCCGTGATGGGTGAGGAATACACCAATAACATAGTCTAATGTGTTTGCATCGATTTCAAATGGTTGTTCAGGTTCGGTAGTGTGAGTATCGATGCAGAGAAAAGTCGGTGGTTCAACTCAACGAACGCCTTCTTTTGGGACTCGGACCAGGAAAACTTTTCTTTTGCACCACGCTTGGTAATATGACTCAAAGTCCAAGTGATATGGGAGAACCCCAACACGAACCTATGATAAAAATTTGCAAGGCCCAAAAAGCTGTGAAGCTCCGTTAGAGTGGTCAGTGCTGGCCAATCCTGAATGACTTGGATCTTAGTCGAATCCACATGCATGCCATTCTCATCTATGATGTGACCCAAATATTAGACCTGACTCATGCCAAAGGTGCATTTTTCAAAGTTGAAACAAACTTTTTTGTTGCCAAAGGTTTTGAAGGATCTGTCGAATGTGTGGCAAGTGTTCTTCCCAACGCTTGCTAAAGATGAGGATGTCGTCTAGATAAACAACCACGAATGAGTTGGTGAAGGGCCAAAATATTTCATCCATTAGCCTCATAAAAGCAGTAGGGGCATTTTTCAACCCGAAGGGAATAACCAACCATTCAAAAATGTCTTCCTTGGATTTGAAGGTGGTCTTCCATACATCTATGGGCTTTATTGGAACCTGGTGATAGCTAGACTTCAAATTGATCTTGTTGAAACACTTGGTCCCCTTGATTTGGTCCACAAGGTCATCGATCTGTGGTATTGGATACCTGTTCCTGACAATGATTTTTTTTAGTGCCTGATAATAAATGCATAGCCTCTAGGTTCCATCCTTCTTATGTACAAGTACAATCGGGCTCCCACAAGGCGAGTAACTTGGTTGGATGTGCCCATTTTGTAGCAATTCCTGGACTTTTTACTTGATCTCTTTATTTTCTAGAATGGAGCGATGATATATTGGCCCGTTGGGTAGAGGTGCTCTCATATTCTTCAAATGCTTAACCTGACAGTGCAAGGGTACTCGTGTTGTTGAGGAGAAGATGTCCTTGTATTCTTCCACAACCATATCCACCTGCTTTTGATACATGGAGGAACACTTCGTAGGGGCCATGGATGTGGATATGATCTTCCCCTTACTTTGAGAGTGAATCATAAAGAAAAAAAATCCCAGTCTGGGAGATGATCTTGTTCCATTGCTTAGCAGAGATCAAAGCGATCGAGGTAGGTGGGGCTACCTAAGGTATCCTGTATAAATTACTACCCAAATAAATAATAACAGACTGTGTTCTAGACTCATATACAACATGACACTTCCATACGTATGGTTGACCTAATAATAAATCACAAACTTGAAGAGGAGAAACATCACACAATACCTCATTTGTGAAAGGCTTGATTGTTGGGTTGTGTTATATTCTTTCCACGACTAGCCCACGTAGTTAACCGGGGGGTTAGAGGGGGGGAGGATCCCCCCCTTCATTGCACCGATTGCATAGCGAGGGGGTCACAGGGGGTTTGAGGGGTGCAAGTAACCCCACTCTATGGGGTCAATTTTTGTTTTTGGACCCTATATTAGGTTGGGTAGACCTACCTATGGTTTTGTGCATGATTTTCGCACATGGTTTTGGGAACGATGGTTTTCGGTCCATGGTATTGGATTCTTCAGCATGTATAAATATGTATTGTAACATTGAAAGGAACATAATGAAAAATCAAGCTGGTAGTCCCGGTTTTGGAATCCAGGGGAGAATCTCTACGTATATGTGTTTTATGTGTTATGCTCTTGCATTGTTTATTTTCTTTGCTTTAGAATTCGTATGCAGGTAATTTATATACAGGGTTAAAACCTACATTTGGTATCGAAGCTGTTTTGGCTTCAAGGGGATGCCTTTATTGCTAAGGGGTTTTGCTCGGGCTTGTGGTAGACCCTATTCAGTGGGAGATCTGTGAGATTGATTCTATTGGTGAAAGAAGATGGCGAGCAGTGGGAAGATAAAGACCAATAAATTTAATGGCTAGAGTTTTGAGTTATGGGAAATCAAGATGGAGGATCTGTTGGTGGAGAAAGATCAATGGGTCGCGGTAGATACAGGTACTAAACCAATGAGAGTGTTCGATGAAGAATGTAAGAAGTTGGATTGAAAGGCAAAGAGCACAAAATTATTGTGTGTCTCAGATTCAGTATTACTGAATGTATCAGGGGAAGCTATGACAAAGGCTTTGTGGGAAAAGTTAGGGACTTTGTACCAATCTAAGTCTCTGGTGAATAAACTATTCCTACGGAAAAATTTGTATAACTTGAGGATGAAAGATGGAGACTCAGTGACAGAGCATATGAATGCATTTAATACTGTGGTAAGTCAGTTATTATCTTTTGATATTAAAATTTTAGGTGAAGATAAGTGCATCAATTTGTTGTGTTCTCTACCAGTTTCATGGGATAGTATGGTAATTGCAATAGGTAGCAATGCAACTGCCTTGAAGTTTTATGAAATAGTCTCATCCTTGCTAACAGAGGAAATAAGACGGAAAAATATGGAGAGCTAGAATGGTGATGCCTTGTCTATACGAGGATGGTCCCATAATAGAAACAAAAATAAGTCTTCGAGTGGGAGATATAAATCTAGAGGGAGATCTAAATCTCTAGGAAAACCTATAAAGGTGGTGTGCTGGAAATGCGGAAAGGAAGGGCACTACAAAAGGGACTGTAAATCTAAAGCCCCTGATAAAGTAAAGGGATCTTATGATGCTCCTTCTGCATAGGAGAAAACCACCTCAGATGAAGGTGGGGATGTGTACTTGGCTTCTTCAAGTACACATGTAGGTCATGAGGCATGGTTGATTGACTCAGGTGCATCCTTTCACTTCACTCCCCATAGAGAGTGGTTCTGCGAAAATGAAAAATATGATGGTGGTGATGTATTCTTAGGGATGATAGGAATTCTAGAATCATTGGTCGCGGAAGAGTAAAGTTGAAGTTACAAGGTGGAAGGTGTAGAACACTTTTGGGTGTTCTGCATATTCCTGCATTAGCCAGAAATCTGATTTCTATAAGCAAGCTGGATGATGCAGGTGTAAAAAAAATGTTCAAGAAGGATACCTGCAAGATGGTTCGGGGAGCACTGGTATTGATGTGGGGAGTTCGGATTGGAACTCTGTACAAGTTGCAAGTTAGGACTGTTGTTGATGGGTGCAACAGTTCTGTGGTTCCTAAAAGTGGAGCATAAAATCTAGTGGTCTCTGGAGAGAAGACCATGTTGTGGCATTAAAGGCTTGGACATATTGGAGAGAAGGCCTTTGAATACTTCATGGTAAAGGTATGGTAGAAGGTATGTTGGCATTATGACACAGGTGTTGTCCTTGATGGCAACTCACTCAGATGACAGATCACAGTTCAGGTTCTCAGCATGAAGGAAAAAAAGATATATGCAGGTTCTAGTTAACAAAGTTGCGTATACACGTGGGATCGATGATCAAAAGTCGCGTATGCATATGCACGCACTTTCATGCACAGAAAAGCGCGTACATGTGGGAAAGCTTATTTTTAGTCCATGGTATTTGGTCCTTGGTATTTGGACCTATGGTTTTGGACCATGGTATCTCGTCCGAAGTGTTGAATCCAGGTATTTGGACCCAGGTATTGGTTATAAGTGGTTTTGGACCATGGTATTGAGCAAGGCATAAGAATATAAAAGGGGAAGGTGATCATTAGGCAAAGGCATGCACTCAAGGATTGAATATCTTATAAGAGAAAGATCTAGAATTCTAGTCACTGGGTTGTGGTGCATAGCTAGATCTGAACAAAGGAGGAACCTGAGCGCTAGAAGAAGGATAAGCTCTATTGATGGGTCAAGATCTTAAGGCTTGAATAGAAGTATCTTTGTGTGATTTTGATCTGTTATATTTGGCGCATGACTTGATCTATAAATCTGACAATCTGGGTATAACTGATGTCTAAATCATTGAAAAGGGTAAATTATCTTTTATAGATCTGTATGTAGGTTCGACATAGCAAAGGCGCGTATACACGCAGGTTCAGTAATTCAAAACAACGTATACGCAGGTTTTCCTTAATACAAAAGCGTATGCATGTAGGATCCACATATTGAAGTAGCGTATGTCTCATAAAATATGTTTTAGCTACTTCTGTTTATTGCTGCAGTGTTCTGGGTTTAGGATTGGTGTTTGGTTACAGCTACTGTTTTTTGGCTACAACATTCAGAGAAGTGATTGTTTGATTTTGTTTTTGGTTGGTGCAAAGGAGATTGTTTGATGCAGATATATTTGATATTTGATTGATGTTATTAATGGATCGAGTTTGAAAATTTATGAAACGTGGTCCTTGGAAGAAAAGAGAAGGTTGTAGCCTTCTGTAGGTCAGCACCTACATACTAGTACATCAGCTAGCACAAGAGCTAAGGGGGTTGTAGCTCCCTTCCAAGAGAAGTTGGAGAACGAGAGATGGTTGTAGCCTTCTGCAGGTAGAAGCATGCGTGCTGGTATAAGACTGCACTAGTATAGAAATATTGTAAAAAGAAGTTTCTTATAAAAGAAAGATAGAGACGAATTGTAGCAGGTGGTTTTCACCCACATTGGGTTTCCACCTTATATTTTGTGTTCATGTGTGTGATGATCTGTTTTTTTTTACTGCACCTGTTTACTGTTCTTATGGTTAATGAAGTTCTGATGCACTGATTAAAGATCAACATTTAATGGATCATAAGTTTACTGGATGTACGCTAGTTGCTTCAGACACAGTTGTGTATATACACGGGTTCCCATAACTGAAGTAGCGTATATATATATATCTGAGTATGAAAATGAAAAGTGTTTGATTTGATAATATTGATTCACCCCCCCTCTTAGTATTATTTCCAACACGGTATGAATAATAACTCTCTGGATTTTGATTTCCGTGAAAATTGTGTATATGGGAAGCAGAATCGGGTGAGTTCCCCCTCGATGGTAAGAGGGTGAAACATATATTAGAATTTATGCACAATGATGTGTTTGGACCTGTGAAGGTTCCATCACTGGGTAAGTCTATGTACTATGCATCATTTATAGCTGACTTCTCAAGGAATACATGGATATATTTCCTTAAGAAGAAATATCAAGTCTTTGATAGGTTTAAAGAATTTAAGGCTCTGGTGGAAAAACAGACAGAGAAGAAGATAAAGGTGTTAAGGACAGATAACGATGGAGAGTTTTGCAACAAGGAATTTGAAGAATTATGTAAGAAGTGTGGTATATCACAGTAGAAGACTACTCCATACACACCTGAGCAAAATGGAATTGCAGAAAGAATGAACAAGACTTTGATGGAAAGGGAAAGAAGCATGCTCAGTGGTGTCGAGTTAGAATAAGAATTTTGGGAAGAGGTCGTGGAGATAGCTTGTTACCTGGTTAACAAATCATTTTCATCAACGTTGGAGGATAAGACTCCACAAGAGGTATGGACTGGTGGGAAACCCTCTCTTTCACATTTGAAGGTATTTGGATGTGATGCATATGTACATGTTACAAAGGAGAAAAGAACCAAGTTGGATGGTAAATCTGAAAAGTTCATATTTATTGGGTATAAGGATGGTTTAAAGGGTTATAAGCTTTGGAACCCAGTAATAAGGAAGGTTGTGTACAACTGAGATGTGGTGTTCAGTGAGGTGAAAGATGTTATTAAAAATGAAGTCCAACCAAAGGAACCTGAGAAGATAGAGTTTGAGCTTAAGGAGGAAGAATCAAACTCTACAACCGAGGAGGATTCAAAAGATGAAGAGCCACAAACTTCAAGTGTGAGAAGATCAATTCGGGAAAGAAGGCAGCCAGAAAGGTATAGTCCATCTGCTTTCTATTAAAATTTTTCTTTATCTATTATTGATGATGATCCCAGAACTGGGAAGGAAGCAGTAGATTCAATGGATGGAAAACTCTGGAAAGAGGCCATGGTTGATGAAATGGCATCTTTGAACAAAAATGAGGCTTGGGATCTGGTGGAGTTGCTTGCTGGAAGGAAACCCGTTGGTAGCAAGTGGCTGTTAAAAAAGAAGACAAATGCGGAAGGAAAGGTGGAGAAATACAAAGCTCGGTTGGTAGAAAAGAGTTATTCCTAGGTGTCGGGAATTGATTTTGGTGATATTTTTTCTCCTATTGCCAAGGTAGCTTCTATTAGATTAATTTTATATGTTGCTTCTACTTTTGATTTTGAGGTAGAACAGATCAATGTGAAGACAACATTTCTTCATGGGGATCTGGAAGAGGAAATCTATATGAAGCAACTTGAAGGTTTTGCGGTGAAGGGTAAGAAAGAAATGGTATGCAAGTTAAAGAAGTCTCTGTATGGGTTAAAAAAGTCACCAAGGATGTGGTATAAAAAATTTGATACATTTATACGGGGACTTAGCTTCACCAAAAGAAAAGCAGATCACTGTGTGTATTTTAAATTAATTTTTGACCGTGTTATTTATCTGGTCTTGTATGTGGATGATATGTTGATGGTTGGAAATGACAAAGAAATTATCCAAAATTTGAAGACCCAATTGTGCTCCAAATTTAACATGAAAGATCTTGGTGCCGCAAACTATATTTTGGACATGGAAATTAAAAGAGATCGGGAAAAGAGGAAGCTTTGGTTAAACTAGAGGAAATATGTTGAGACAATAATGCAGAGGTTTAATATGTAGGATAGTGAACCGGTGAAGGCTCCTATTCCTGTAGGTGTGAGGTTATCTACTGAACAATGTCCCAAGACACAAGAAGAGGAATAGGACATGTCTCATGTTCCATATGCAAGTGCAGTTGGTATCTTGATGTATGCAATGGTCTATACTAGACCAGACATTGCACATGCGGTGGGAGTATTGAGTAGGTTTATGTCAAAACCAGGGAAGGAGCACTAGATAACAGTGAAGTGGGTTTTTAGGTATTTGCGTGGCACTAGTGATTATGGTTTGTGCTATCAAGGAAGACCAGGATTAGACACAGTGTTGGATATTCATGGCTTTGTTGATGCAGACTGGGTCAGAGATCTAGATCAAAGAAGATCTGCAAGGGGGTATGTGTTTAACCTATTTGGAGGTGTAGTCAGTTGGATGAGTAAGAAACAATCTGTAGTGGCACTATCAACTATAGAGGCAGAATATATGGCAATCACTCATGCAAGCAAGGAAGTAGTTTGGTTGTAGATATTTTGTTCAAGTATGGTGTTGGTACAGGGAGCTATAAGGATAGATTGTGACAGCTAAAGTGCAATTTTCTTGGAAAATTACCGTGTATATCAATCAAAGACAAAGCACATTGATGTTCAATATCACTTTGTGAGGGATATGATAGAAGACAAAAATGTGTTGCTGGTAAAGGTGGACACATTGAAGAATACTGCAGATGCATTGACAAAATCTATGAGCTCTGAGAAGTTCTCTTTGTGTAGAGAAACAATGGGCATTGTAGGGTTGGATAAATGACTAAGCAATCTTGTGGCCCCCTATGTAAAGAAAACAACAAGTGGGAGAATGTTGGGTTGTGTTATATTCTTTCCACGACTAGCCCACATAGTTAATCGAGGGGTTAGAGGGGGGCGGAGCCCCCCCTTCGTTGCGATGATTGCATAGCGGGGGGGTCACAAGGGGTTTGAGGGGTGCAGGTAACCCCCCTCTATGGGGTCTGGGGCAACGCCCTGGAAAATTTTGTTTTTTGGACCCTATATTAGGTTGGGCGGACTTACCTATGGTTTTGTGCATGATTTTTGCACATGGTTTTGGACGCGATGGTTTTCGGTCCATGGTATTGGATGCTTTGATATGTATAAATATGTATTGTAACATTGAAAGGAACATAATGAAAAATCAGGCTGGTAGTCCTGGTTTTGGGATCCAGGGGAAAATATCTGTGTATATGTGTTTTACGTGTTATGCTCTCGCATTGTTTATTTTATGTGTTTTAGAATTCGTATGCAGGTAATTTCTGTACAGGGTTAAAACCTACATTGATGTTGTAGTGAAGGCGACACTACTAGATGATGCAGCGTATCATCCTTGGTGAAGCCACCCGATGATGTATGACTGCAGATGTGATGTAGTTGGTAGGCCGAACCACTTCATGACCACTACTAAAATGAGGTTCTTTTGGATCCCCCTGTCGAAAAATGAATTGTAGTGGAGAAACCTTCACCCACATCTGTGATTGGAATAGGCATTCCCCCTCCTCTGGATCTTCAGGCTCAATCTTCTGGATCTTCATAGTGGCCACAGTGGCACTGGGCTCCACATCAATGATTTACATCCCTTTTTCATTCCCTTTCTCGGGTTCTGACTCTAAGTGAGAACATGCGTCTGATTCAGAAGTCTTCATCTCAGACACCAATGACTGCTTGGTTCGACACTCACTTGTGTTGTAAGTGGAGCTCTTATGGAACTCACACCACTTTCCCTTGTCCTTCTTTAATTCATGCTGTTGTTCTTTGCTTGTGGCTTTGGCGGGTTATCTTGGGCCCCCCCGGCTTGGATTTTCATTTGCTCTACGGTTTTTTTGCGCCTCTCCCTTGCTTCAGATTCACAGATCCAAAGTCTCATTTTTTCTGTTTAAAATTATGCTCAATCTTGACAATGAATCGGTGCGCTGTGTCGAGCGAGGAGATGTCGAGGAACTCCATCTCATCCCAGATGAATCTATGTAGGCATCCACAGTACTTGAGTACCAAATGTTTCTCAAAATCCTTATACCCAACTTCGTGCAAAGGTTATGAAAAACATTGGTAAACTCCAACATGTCTTGGTCCCTTCCCTACCGCAATGTGGTCCACTTTATGTATTTATCCTCATAGCTCTTGACAGGGCAGTACTGCTCGTTGATGGCATGATAAAATGAATCCCAAGTGGGTGCGACCGAATATAGTGAGGGTGTACTTTCATCCTTATTCTCATGGCAGGTTTCCCACTAGTCCTTGACGTGGGGGGCGACTTTGAGAAGTGCAAAAGTAATCTTCTCCCTACTGGAAAAATCATGAACAGAAAAATATCCTTATAACATATTTAACCATTTATCTATGGCGTCCACATATATCTGACCCTCAAATATGGGGATGTCAAATTTATCTTGTACCTTAAAGGGTGTGGTGCTCCCAGAGTAGCTGCTGGAAGGAGATGTGTTGCCCTTGGGTAGTTGCTGAAGGATATGGGAAAAGTTTCCCATCATCGTGTTCCTCTATCACTTGAGGGCTTCTTCAAACAATATTTTGAAAGGATCTCCTTCCCCCTCATCTTTCTTCTCTTCCACCATGAGAGGCCACCAGGATTTGCGAGGTTGGTCTTGCAAAGGTTCGACTAGTTCGAGCCCTAACTCCTTATATATCCCAACCTCATTAGGGACATGAAAAGAAAAACAAAGAAATAGAAGACCACTCTGATACCACTAATCCAAATTTAAATAGGAATGAAAAAATTACAGATATAACAATAAATACAAAGATGCAACATAAATAACACTTTTTTTCATTAATATCAAATACCGAAATATGCTTACAAATAGAATGAAATTAAGACTAGATCGGGTGATGCTAGCTTATTGATGAGAAGAGATGTGGCAGCTACATGCCTCTGAACTATTTTATAATGAGCATCAAAGGCCTATTTATTATTGATAAATAATGGAAAACCATAAACATCCAAAAATCTAACCTTAGGAGACGAAGCGCCAAAACTATGGGCCCCGTTTGGGTAAATTGGTACATCAACTTCCTGGGGTTGTAACATTGGCCTACAATCTCTGTTTGACATGCACAATACATCGTTATAAACATCTATCCAAGGAATACAACTTCCGAGTGGTGAAAATGGGTTAAAGACCCAAGTTGGCCTTGGTTTTCCAAAAAAAGCGTCATTTAGGGCCTCAAAACGACTTCGGAAGTTTAGGACCCAAAAAACTGCCAAAAATAGTAAACTATGCTATAATTAAGGAAACTGAAAAACTATAAGAGACAGTGGTGGGGGTCCAAATGGAATAGGTGGGTGGCCACCAACATCCACCTGGATCAGTCCTCCCCCCTTAGGAAGCAATGGTCCCCATTGCGTTGAGTGCCTCCATGAGATGGGGAAACTTCTGCTGAACTTAGTCCCTAGTGAGCCACTTGCCTTGGTGCAGGCGTTGGCCAACTTTAACAACATGATATAGTTGGATCTTCTGCTGGTGAGTGTGCTTGACCTATGTGTCCATAGTTCGATTAGTTGTGGCCTATTCCATGTAGTATGTGTTTAATTCTATTGGTGTGAGTAGTTCTGCAATGTCTGATGTGTCTAGTAATGAAGGGAAGTATGGTCGAAGGCAGTCGACATTGAACACTCGGTGCAGGCCAAGGAATGGGGGAATTATGAGCTCAAAATAATTGTCTCCTACAACCATGGTAATGGTGTAAGGACCATATCGAAGTTTTTTAAGCTTCCTATCGGCTCTAGTAAGGTGTTATTTCTACAAATGCAACCAAACTTTGTCGCCAACCTAAAATTTTTGTGGATCCCGATGTTGATGATGTCGCTACTTGTACTTGACATTTGAATTCTCCAAAATATCGTGAACTTGCTGGTGGATGTTTGTGATGCATTCAATAAATCTGGTCTCTTTGTCAACCTTAGACAATACATGTGTGGATTCTATCTATGTAGTTGCATGAGGCATGGCAACATCAATCAGACACAATGGTTGAAATCATATACCCACTTAAAAGGGACTGCGACTAGTCGAGCTATGGATAGATCTATCATAATTGTGTTACCCATAGGGAAGACTATCATACCAGGTTCATGGATGCTTAGAGTTGTACATCCAAAGTATGTGCACTATCATCCTATTGACGACGTTTGTCTAGCCATCAGTTTGGGGATGGAAGGAAATCTATTTGGTGAGCTTGGTGTCCAATAGTATCTAGAGGCTTGACCAGAATGTGCTTAGGAACCTACTATCCTGATCTGATATAATGGTTTATGGGATCCAAAATGTACCCATACTCATTCAAAGAAGAGTTTGGAAGTTTCCTCTGTTGTGATGCTCTTCTTGCAGGCCGCCAATATAGCCATCTTAGAAAATTTTTCCACAACCACAAATACACAATCAATACCATGCTTGATAGAAGGGAGGCCAGACATATAGTCCATGGAGATGGATTCCCATGAATGGTTAGTAGTAGGCAAATAAGTGTACATGCCTTGCTTCTTGATGGTTGTATTGGCGATGGCACAGGCAGTGCAGGATCTGATATATTTCCTAACATCCAGTCAGAGTTTGTGCCAATAAAAGTACTTTTGTAGTAAAACCATAGTTTTCTCCACACCAAAGTGTCTCGCGACCCAACTGTAGTGTGCCTCCTAAATCAACTTAGCACACTCGCTTGAAGGAACACAAAGGTGGCCCATGTTGCATACTAATGCATATTGGAGGTGGAAATCATGAACTTTCTTTCCATCTACTAGCATTTGGTATGTGGAGGTGAACTCTAGATATTTTTGTATAGTTACGATGATTGAGAGGTCTCGTGGCCACAAGAGTTGAGAACAGTAGTCAGTGCTGCAACTGGGGGTCGATTGAGGTAGTTTGCAACATTATAGGTGTTTACCTTTTTGTATTTAATGTTCAAGAGGAATTGTTTCAGATATGTAGGCCACTTCTGATGGCGATCATTTTGCAACTTGCCTTGTGTCCATATAAACTGAAGAGGTAGGTAATTGGTGTGGATGACCGTCTCCCTCTCCATAATGTAATGCTTCCATTGCAAGTAATCATGCATGAACACATAGGTCAAGAACACTCACCAACATACTGCAGGATACCACCATCTCTTTAATCTCTGCTAAGAAATGTAGTAAGATCATCTCCCGTACTAGCTGAGACCGCACCAATATAATAGTATGAGGTATTTGTCTCGATTTCAAATGGCTGCTACAAGTTTGGCAGTGTGAGTACTGGGGCAGAGAAAAGTTGGTGCTTCTGTTAGTGTCAGTCTTTGTATCCTTCCTCCAGTGATCAAACATGCTCTTACAAAGTGATTTTAAGGTGTCAAGGTCAAATTTTGTCATTTTAGTGAGTCTTCAAGAAAAATTTGGTCACTAGGAATTAGGTCTAGGGTTTGGTTTTGTAGAAATTTTCTACAAATCGGAGAGCTCTGATACCATGTAGAAATTTTCTACAAATCAGAGAGCTCTGATACCATGTAGAAATTTTGAATAATATGACACTTATTCATAGAGATTATCCTGATTATACACTATTTGCGCAATACATGCATAATACATAACCTCCTCTACGTTGATCATCAATTTTGCAGTATTAAGAAACATTCACATGTGCACATTGAAGCATCAATCACACATATCAACACAGTATGTACCAGGGGAAAGCATAAAGCTGAAAACTCCCAACTATCTATATATTATATTGATTGAGAACATGTAACAATATAGAGTAAAATACTCCTCACAAGTACTCAGTACTATCTCCACCTGTTACACACAAACTAGCTCAGATCTGAATCAATCACTCGCTCAAATATCCTCCGCTGCTTGCGTGCCTCCACTGCGCAATCCTGCATGAGAATACTGATGAATGAATGATCCAAATTCATATTTCCCTTGGATATACCATGAAATCCTCATTGGTAATACTCAATCCATGCATGTGCAAATCTCATGCACAACTATAGTCAAAACTGACAGCTGTCTTGCCCTTTCACTCACCTCTAACACTTGTCTCCACTGAACTGTCCATGCACTGAGTTAAACGATGTATTCTTTAGTTGATTTATGAGTTAATAATTAGTGAATTAATTAATAACTAATTCACACCACTCATCAGTTAGTCTATTGATCAGTTAGACTAAATACAACTAGTTCAACTAAGTCAAACTGAACACAACTCCATCAACTCCTCATTCAACTCCACAAAACTCAATCACTGAAGTTCTAACTGAAGTCCTTCATGCAATATCTCAAGTAACCCATAAGAAACACGTATTTCCTTCTGGAAGCTGCATGTGCCACATTCGTAGCTCGAACTGAAGTGCTCCAAGAGGATAAGATAATGTTTACAGTCCAAATATTATTAAGAGCTAATAATATTCGACTGTTCTATTTTTAGCCTGGCAGTCTAAAAATAGACTCTGCCCATATGTCTAAAAATAGAGGCCCATCTATTTTTACCA
>APFE031308198.1:43457-69102 GCA_000404065.3 Pinus taeda | reverse complement strand
ATATTATAATATTAACATTATTAAATTTAATTTTTGACTTGGGTTCTTCAGTCAAATTAGCCGTTAATTAGCTGTTGGAATCTTTGCTCAGTCTATTTAACATGCTATGCTAGATCTGGTTCTTCAACTTGTCCTGACGATGAACCACACTGGTTGCTTCAAAACGCGTCGACAAATCGTTTTTTATGTGATTTTGCCGAAATTATTCTCTTAACAAAAAGGAATATGTTTAGAACCAGATTTTTACCTCCCTCTTTCACCTTATTGCCTTCATGAGGAGGTGAAGCAAATGAAGAAGTGGCTCCCTTTGGAACACCATCAATCTCTTCAAGGCTATTAGAGTTTCCACAACTTTCTAGTTCAAGTGTGTTCTTTAGAACACCTACATCCTACAAATGATGTTTCAAGCCATTGCATTCCTCCTTAATACAATATTCACACTTTGCAATGCAACTCTTTCTTGGAGCTATTTCAATTGCCTTCATGGCAGCTTTGGAGCTTTCTCCATAAGACTTTCCATAGCTAAGACCCAATTACTTAGGCCTTTCCTCAACCATTATTAGTTCAATAATACTTTCTGCATGCTTTCCCAAGCCCTTTCCTTCATAACCCATCTTGGACATTAGCTTGGAACATATGCCTCTAGTATGTTTTCCAAAAGAACCAATATAAGAATTCTTAGAAGAATTTGAAGACAAACTCGAATGGTTTACCTCTTTTTCAAGTTGATACTTGATTGAGGCTTCTTTGGCAACAAAGAGCCGTGACTCCAACCCATGCATCCTTTTCAGGTTCATATTTGGAATATGAAGTTGCCTCTCCACTTTTTGCAGTTTGTGAGAAAGCATCTTCTTCTCTTCCTCCATAGAATTCAATTGCTCTCTAAGTATGTTGCTCTTCCATCCATGCTCATACATTTCTCTCACCTTGCCCATCATAATGAACAAGTCTTGCTTTATTTCTTCATCAAAGAGTCTTGTGATTCAAGATGAATTCGAGGATACACTTGTAGAAGTTGTCATTATGCCAATGAACAAATAACTTCAAACAAGATTAATAAAGAGCATATTTCAACAACCTTTTGCAACAAACCTCTTGTGCTCCAAGGTTTGTCTTGAGGTCCTTTCGGATAAGAAGAGTTCCTTCAGCTCTCTTTTCTTCTTGTCCTTCCTCAACTGAGCTATTATTAGCTTTCCCTTTACGTCTGTAAACTCAGAAAATAGTCAGTCTACAAAACAGGCATACAATCAGCCTCTTGTTGTTTACACACCTTTCACACAAGTAGTCTTGGCTTTGTCAATCAAGCATTCTAATAATACCTTCTTTGAAGGTGGGATTAACCAAACTTAAGCTCCGATACCACCTGATTTGAAAATGGGGCACTTAGGCTTCTTGTCTAACTTACAAGAACCTCTCCCACTTCCAAAGCTTTAAGTATTCCCAAGTCTTATTGATTAACCAATGCAGAATTAAAAATGCTTGTAAATATAGGTGTATTCTAGTATTTGTTTTTAACTGATTACATGTTGGAATTTAAGGTGCTCAAATTGATATATAAATACATATAATAGTAAACAAAGTAGCAGAGACAATGCAGCAATAAAACAAACACATGAACAACAATATTAATTTGGAGTTCACCGAAAAATCTTGGGCTACGTCTCCTTGAGCTCTAGTCAACTCAACTAGGCTCTCTCGGATTATGGGAAAGTCCATTTTACAAGCTCTTGTCGCAACTCCACTGTTTTACACAGAAACAATGGGTTTTGACCCCATTTGATCCCTAGCTCTTGAAGCTCTTGGCTTTCTAGCTCTCCGCTCTCACTTTGGCTCTTGGCTCTCGCTGCTTTGGCTCTCGCTCTCGCTTCTTTTTCTCTCTGCAATTTATAGCTCTCTCACTTTTCACTTGAACTCCAAGTGACTCCCTTGGTTGCTCTGCACTTCATATTTTTCTTTTTGCGCTGCTTGTTTCCGTTCCCTCTGCTCAATTGAGCTCTCTATGCTCTCTTCTCCCTTAGCTTCCTACTTTAGCTTCACTTTCTTTCGCACCCATGTCTCATCGTTGCTTAATATTTTCTTTCTCTATCATTCTATGGCTTTTAGCCAATCGAAGTTGTCGGTTTGTTTCAACTCTCGAACTCTCTCACTCCCAGTCACTGCCACTTCATCTTCCTTTTGGAGCGTTTAAAAATCATTGCTAACATCCCAAGGTATTATGGCCACCTGTTTTGTAATGGAAAAGGCCACTCGTGTGTCGAAATCCTAAATATATCATTTCTCTGCTTATACAAGAAAATACACATAAAGGTTGTAAAAATCCGCCCAAACTGATCTATAGGACTTCAAAAATTAAGCACTGTGCCTTATTTTCCATTGGGTCTCCCTGAAATTGCTATCGCATGTTGCAATGCCCATGTTTCATGGTTTCGCCTTTGTATTTTAAAAACACATTAAACATTGTAAAATCCCATCAAAATGGCTTTAGCCAGATTTGAAACATTACACATTTTCATTTGCAAACCCTTTGAGGTCATTTTTCATCGCAAGTCACAATAACACTTGGATCTGGGGTAAGCCATATGGCGTGGCCTATGCCGATGCGATCTGCTAACGCCGATATCGACGATCACACTAACACTTGGCCCGGGGTCTCGCTTCTGCCTCGTGGCATCGCCGATTGCAATTCGCTGATTTCGGCGATTGCAATATAACTCAGCATGGGGTCCCGGCTCAAGCCCCATTCCACCGCTGATGCCAATCCATCTATTTCAACAATCCGACAATTGCATCAGCCGGAGACCTTTGCCTTGGATATACACCACTTGCCTGTGATTCGACCCACCGATCCAATCATTAGAGGTTACTGATTGGGGTTGCCTTGTATCCGACCTTAAGTCCTCATCTTTTTCTCATGTGATGTGATTTTCTCTTATAAGGGTCTTTTGCCATTTTTAGGGGTTTTTGCGTTTTTTCCAAAGAAACTCTACCTCTTCTTCATATGATAACTTCTGCATCCTAAGTCCATTTTAGTCCATTCAAGTTGTAGTATATTTAGAAGGAAAAGATCTCTACAACGGCCTATTTCCAGGAACTTCCTTGGACTTTCATTTTTCCTCTATGAGAAACACTAGAATTAGGAGTCTATCCAAAATCAATGTTGGATGAGATATGATGTATGAAATTGTTCCACCATTTTATGTAACTTTAAAGGCTCATGAATTTCTATTGTATAAGTGCATGCTCTATCTTGGAGCTTCTTGTAACCTTATGCCAAAGGTAATTATGGACGAACTTCGGTTACAAGTTACTTGTCCTTATCATGATATTTACAACTTTGAATCAAAAAAAGTACCATGCCTAGGATTGATCAAAGACCTAGTTGTGACCTTAACTTAAATACCTATGAAGAGTATGGTTTTAGACATAGTCGTCACTAATATTCTGCCAATTTTGGTATTCTCCTATCAAGATCATGTTGTGCTAAACTTGGAGGATCACTTCAGATGGACATATCTTTTTCTACTATTCCAGTCTATGGAGGTGAATATTTAAGGTTATATAGGGAAGTCATATTCCTTGATACTATTTGTAGGTATGATCAAGCAAAAAACCACCATATTGATGTAGTAGATCATGATTTTGGTTGCTTCTATTTATCTTCACAAGACTCATCAAACACTCAACTTTCCATTGAAAATATAGTTTTCAAGCCTAAAATTGTGGAATTAGATATGTGGAAACTTTATTTAGATGGCTCTTGGTCAAAAGGAGCATGAGCAAGAATTGTTTTAATTTCAGCAAATAAATAAAACATAACTGAGTCATGTAAACTTGAATTTTAGGCTGAGTATGAGGATTTTCTTCTTGGACTTGAGCTAGCTAAGAATCTAAAGGTTCAAAACTTGAGTGACTTTTCTCATTCCTAGCTTATAGTGAAGTAGGTTAGAAATCTTTGTCAAATGAAACACCTAAGGCTTAGGTGCGATAGAAATGAAGCCTGGGACACAACTAAAAATTTCTTCTAGGGATTTAACATAATTCCTACTCCAAGAGATGAAAATATGCATGCTAACTCACTAGATCTTTGAGCAAGCTCTTTCAAAATACTCGAGCGAGTATTGTTAGAGTACCAAATTCAAGTCAAGTATAGCCCATCAATTCCTCATAACCTTAAACACTGGCATATTTTTGAAGATGATGAAAAATTATAATCTTTCCTTCATGTCATTGATGAATTCTCAAATATACAAATTGAAGAATATCAAAAAGATGTTCAAGAACCAAATCACCAAAATCTCAAAACCTCATTCAGTCCTAAAATTCTTGATAATGATATCATCCAATTATCTAATAATTTTATTCCTAAAGGATTAGTTCTGTTGGAAAAACTATTTGGTAATGTCTTTGAAAACCCTTGTTTAACTCACGTGAAGAAGGAATGGAAGAATGCAATACTCGGACTTTGAGTGATGTGAGAAATGTTAAATTGTCATCAATCTTGCCTTTGGATATAAAACTCAAATTCTTGAATCTTCTTAAAAATCACAAAGGTATTTTTGCCTAGTTTTATAATGAGTTAAAAACTTATGATACATATTTGATTGAGCATAAGATTTCTTTTAAACCACAAGCAAAACCATTTCAACAAAATCTAAGAAGAATCAATGGCATACTACTTCCAAACATTGAGAAAGAACATAAAAAGATGCTTGATGCTCATATCATAGTAAGTTCAAGGTATTCTGATTGGGTAACCAACCTAGTTCATGTCAAAAAGAAAAATGGAGAGATTAGGCTAGGTGTAAACTTCTGAAATCTAAAAAAATCATATTTAAAGGATAACTATCCATTGCCCAAAATGAATAATCTACTTCAAAAAGTTTCAGGTGCAAAGAGGATTTCTATGCTAGATGGATTTTCTAGTTACAACCAAATCATGGTAAGTTAACCTGACCAAGACAAACCTGATTTCACCATTCCTTGGGTACATTTATGTATGCTAGAATGCCATTTGGGTTGATCAATGCGAGAGACACTTTTCAAAGAGGGATGTATCTAGAATTTGTAGGTAAAACATCTAAATTTACTATCATTTATTTAGATAATTTAACTGTTTTCTCTAATTCTGATGAAAATCATTTAAAACTCTTAAGCAACTATTTTGACAAGTGCAGGAAATTTGGCATATCCACCAATCTGAAATAATATTTATTTGATGTAAGGGAATGGAAATTACTACGACATATAATGTCCAAGGAGGGAGTTATAATTGACCCAAAGAAAGTTTCATCTATTCAGACCCTATCTATAAGAAGGAATAAGAAAGAGATACAAACTTTCCTTGGAAAGGTTAATTTTCTCAGAAGGTTCATCGGTAATTATGAAAAGATAGTTAAGGATATAACTAATGTGCTAAAGAAAAAAATGAAGTGAAATGGACAGTTTCTGCTAGATATGCTTTTGATCATATCAGAAAGGCTATATATGAGACCCCTACATTAGCTAGCCCTGATTATTCTCCACCTTTTAACATATATTCTTTTGCATCTAAGACAACCTTAGCTATTGTACTTTTACAAAAGAACACAAATGACGATGACCATCCTATAGCCTTCTTTTCCAAAGTTATGAGGGATGTTGAAATTAGATATCATATTATTGAAAAAAAATCTTATGCCTTAATTCAATCCCTCAAAGACTTTAGAACCTATGTCCTGCATTCAACATTACAACTTATGTTCCAAATCATGTTGTTAAATTTTTTTTGACTCAGGATGATACTCATGGAAGAAGACGGAGATGGATTGCTAAAATCCTTCAATTTGACCTTGAAGTTAAGACCACAAAGCTAGCAAAAGGCCAAGACCTAGCCAAATTGTTAGTTGAGTCGAACTACAAACTATTGGGGATAAATTTGTTGTATGAAATTTCATCTAGGGATAATCCACAAGAACCTTCATTAATATAGGGGGGGAATCCACAACAACCTTCCTCAATATCTCAAGAGAATCCCCAAGAACTTTCTCCCCTTATAGAAGGGGAGAATCCACAAGAACCTCTTTCTTTAGATCAAGCCATTCTTGTTCAAGTAGATTAGAAATATCTAATATCTGATTGGTACTCTGATATTGTGCAGTTTCTTAGGAATTTACAATGTCCAACTGATCTTAACAAGAACTGCAAATCCCTAAATCTTAAAGGAGTAAAATACTGCATTATCAATGCTAATCTATACTAGAAAGAACCTCTTAATATTCTTCTTATTTGTTTAACTGAAAATGAAACACATGGAATTATAGAGCAATTCCATGCAAGGTTTTGTGGTGGACACTATGCCTGCATAGAAATAGCCTACAAAAGTTTAAAAGTAGGTTTCTGTTGGCCCACACTTTTAAAGAAGTTGGAGCAAGAGTAAGAAATTCCTTACCATGCCAATTATTTGAAGGAAAACAAAAGCTGTCAGCACTTCCTTTGGTTTCTGTATTAGTCCATGCTCATTTTCTACAATGGGGTTTGGACTTTATAGGGGAAATTCATCCACATTCAGGTAATCAACATAGATGGATTTTAGTTGCTACAGACTATTTTACCAACTGGGTAGAATCCATACATGTTAAAAATGAAACTCATACTGTTGTGATTAAATTCCTTAAAGAAAATATCTTATAAATATTTGGATGTCCTCAACAAATTGTTACAGATAATGCAGCAGCTTTCAACAACGTTAAAATGATTAAGTTCTATAAAAAATATTCAATTTGATTACAACATTCTAAATCATACCATCCTCAGGGTAATGGCCTACCAGATTCTTCGAACAAGATCTTAGTTAAGGTCATTAAGAATACTCTCGAAGACCATAAAAAGAGTTGAGACAACCACCTAATCCATGCAATTTGGGAAAACAAAGTTTATCCTAAACCCCTTTCCAATTAGTGTATGGCAAAGAAGCAGTTTTTCCTACTCATTTAGCATTACCTATTATGACATTCTTTCACAAATCCTATGGAGGAAAATATGATTTTTCAAGGATTAATGAAATTATTGACTTGAATGAAGACAAGGATTAAATTCAGTACAAGTTAAGGAAATACGAAAATAGGATCAAATAATTGTTTGACAGAAAGCTTAGAGAAATAAATTTCAAGATAGGTGACCTAGTTCTTAGATGGGATACAAGGATAATAGATAAAGGAAAGCATTGAAAATATGGCAAGCTCCCATTTGGTCCATTTAGCATTGTAGATTTCAAAGGGAACAATACATTCATCCTACAAAATTTGGAAGGAAAGTATTCCTCATTGCTAGTCAATGGGAAATACTTAAAACATTATAGTCCATATTAATTTTTTACCAATTCATTCATCATCTGTAAATATCGAGAGAGTTTATTCTATTTTTGAAAAAAATTGCAAGTGAGTATTTGTTTCATTAAAGTCCCCATAATCATGAGGAGAAGGCACTTGGACCTTCTTTTGCTCTACATCACACAGGGGAAATCCCCAGCTAAAGGGATGTTGTAATAGTGTTTGGTTTTGATAAGTTAGTATATTAGCCAAAAGCAATTTTATAATGTTAAGTTAGGCTATGGATGCAAAGGAAAGAAAAGTTAAAATGTTAGCCCAATTTAATGTTTTATAATCATCCATATCAATAAAATGATAGGTGTTGGCTGCCCTAAACAAATAAGGTAAAAGAAAAATGAAATGTTAAGGAAGAAAAACAAGAAAAGAATGGCTTTCTTTCATATTTTTATAAATGAACAAGGTGCTAGTCAGAATGCCCCACATTGGGATATGTTAGATGTTATCTTCATATGTAGAAGGAAATGGACCTCATAGAATATGCTGCAATAGAATGGAAGAAATATAAAACTTAGAAATTTTGAAAGAATATAAAACTTTGAAAATAAGTACTAAATGTGGACAAATATTTTTCAAGTCTTTGAAGGAACCCTGAAATAAGAAGTCAAAACCTTTTGCCCAATCAAAATTTTTGAACAAGTAATTTTACATTTAATTTTTTTTGAAACATTGATCAAACTACATTGAAAATTTTTACATTGATTAAACTGCAAAATATGAAGAAATTGAAAACAATTAATATACAATCAACCATCTATGAGTCCCTACATACCATAGGCCTTCCCGCATGTATAATAATGATACCATAATGAGGAGCTCCCCATAAAAAGCTATGGAAATAAATCAAATTTTAACTATATTTTCATATAGTTAAAATATATACTACATAGGTATGGACATATTTCTCCATGCTACGAATGGCACATGGGTATTCACATATTTATTCATGCTACCAATGGCCATTTTACCACAAGTTAAAAAAAGGTTTGAAGAGCCCATGCATCAATGGTGACTTTTAACAATGATTTTATCCTACTGCTTGCTCGCCACTTTTAATAACCCTAAATAATTGTGATTTCCTTGAACAAATCAATAATATTTATGCCTAAACACTCCAAAAGGCACTTGTACTACTATCCATTGGCCATAGATAATTGTTATACAAACTAATCTTTTCTATGAAGTATTGTAAATCATAAAATTCAAAATTAAAATTTCGTGTACTTAAATTAATCCAAAAAAAATATCAAAATTAAAAAAATATGTCAAACCACAACAAAGCTCCATGTTCACTATACTCCAAAAAACCGGTTTTCTGCCTGCATTCTCTCGAGTCTACACTATTTATTTTTAATAACAACTTCACACCTGTAGAGAGCAAATTTTGCTGCTCTTAAACCACTCAGTTGCGCAATGACCATGGAATATATGGGAGCATGGCAACAGGAGTACTATCTCTCCATCTTCATAATCCTCCAAACACACTATACACCTCTCTCCATCTCCTTCATCATCTTGTTTTCTAATGCAATGAGCTGTAGCGCAGCGAATGTTTGAGGAGGCAGCCCGATTGTCACAGATCCAACCATTTCTTACAATTCCAAGAGCTCTTCATAGCTGATGAATTCATCATCACTAGAATCGCTCGTGAAATGATCGTCACTAGTCTCACCATCGCTAGTATTGGCGAGTGTCAAAACCAAATTCCCGAATCCTTCAGTCATCATAATTTGGCCCTCACCAGTGGGGGGGTTTTCCTCATCCATTTCCATCACGATACCATCATCCGCAACTCCTGGTGGTTCAACATTGAGATCAATCATCTGTGGATCATCCGCAATGTCGTCTTCTGATGGTTCAACATTCAGATCAATCATCATTGGATCATCCGCCATGTCGTCTCTTGATGGTTCAACATTCAAATCAATCATCACTGGATTATCTGCCATGTCGTCTCTTGATGGTTCAAAATTCAGATCATAGTTGTCACTGATATTCTGCCAAGTTTGGTATGCTCCTATCAAGATCATGTTGTGCTAAACTTGGACGATCACTTCAGATGGACATGTCTTTTGCTACTATTCCAGTCTATGGAGGTGAATATTTAAGGTTATATAGGGAAGTCAGATTCCTTGATACTGTTTGTAGGTATGATCAAGCAAAAAACCACCATATTTATGTAGTAGATCATGATTTTGGTTTCTTCTATTTATCTTCAAAAAATTCATCAAACACTCAAATTTCCATTGAAAATATAGTTTTCAAACCTAAAATTGTAGAATTAGATATGTGGAAACTTTATTTAGATGGCTCTTGGTCAAAAGGAGCATGAGCAAGAATTGTTTTAATTTCACCAAATAAATAAAACATAACTCAGTCATGTAAACTTGAATTTCAGGTCATCAATAATGTGGCTGAGTATGAGGATTTTCTTCTTGGACTTGAGCTAGCTAAGAATCTAAAGGTTCAAAACTTGAGTGACTTTTCTCATTCCTAGCTTATAGTGAAGTAGGTTAGAAATCTTTGTCAAACAAAACACCCAAGCTGCTATAGAAATGAAGCATGGGACACAACTGAAAATTTCTTCTAGGGATTTAATATAACTCCTATTCCAAGAGATGAAAATATGCATGCTAACTCGCTAGATCTCTGAGCAAGCTCTTTCAAAATACTCGAGCCAATATTGTTAGAGTACCAAATTCAAGTCAAGTATAGCCTATCAATTCGTCATAACCTTAAACACTGGCATATTTTTGAAGATGATGAAAAATTAAAATGTTTCCTTTATGTCATTGATGAATTCTCAAATATGCAAATTGAAGAATATCAAAAAGATGTTCAAGAATCAAATCACTAAAATCTCCAAACCTCATTCAGTCCTAAAATTCTTGATAATGATATCATCCAATTATCTAATAATTTTATTCCTAAAGGATTAGCTCTGTTGGAAAAACTATTTGATAATGTCTTTGAAAACCCCTTGTTTAACTCAAGTGAAAAGGGAATGGAAGAATGCAATACTCGGACTTTGAGTGATGTGAGAAATGTTAAATTGTCATCAATATTGCCTTTGGATATAAAACTCAAATTCTTGAATCTTCTTAAAAATCACAAAGATATTTTTGCCTAGTCTTATAATGAGTTAAAAACTTATGATACATCTTTGATTGAGCAGAATATTTCTTTGAAACCATAAGCAAAACCCTTTCAACAAAATCTAAGAAGAATCAACGACATACTACCTCCAAACATTGAGAAAGAACTTAAGATGCTTGATGCTCATATCATAGTACCTTCAAGGTATTCTGATTGGGTAACCAACCTAGTTCGTGTCAAAAACGAAAATGGAGAGATTAGGCTATGTGTAAACTTCTGAAATCTAAAAAAATAATCTTTAAAGGATAACTATCCATTGCCCAAAATGAATAATCTACTTCAAAAAGTTTCAGGTGCAAAGAGGATTTCTATGCTAGATGGATTTTCTAGTTACAACCAAATCATGGTAAGTTAAGCTGACCAAGACAGACGTGCTTTCACCATTCCTTGGGTACATTTATGTATGCTAAAATGCCATTTGGGTTGACCAATGGGAGAGCCACTTTTCAAAGAGGGATGTATCTAGAATTTGTAGGTAAAACATCTAAATTTACTATCATTTATTTAGATAATTTAACTGTTTTCTCTAATTCTGATGAAAATCATTTAAAACACTTGAGCAACTATTTTGACAAGTGCGTGAAATTTGGCATATCCACCAATCTAAAATAATATTTGTTTGATGTAAAGGATGGAAATTACTATGGCATATAATCTCCAAGTAGGGAGTTATAATTGACCCAAAGAAAGTTTCATCTATTTAGACCCTATCTATAACAAGGAATAAGAAAGAGATACAAACTTTCCTTGGAAAGGTTAATTTTCTCAGAAGGTTCATCCGTAATAATCCAAAGATAGTTAAGGATATAACTAATATGCTAAAGAAAAAAATAAAGTGAAATGGACAGTTTCTGCTAGATATGCTTTTGATCATATTAGAAAGGCTATATATGAGACCCCTACATTAGGTAGCCTTGATTATTCTCCACCTTTTAGCATATTTTCTTTTGCATCTAAGACAACCTTAGCTATTGTACTTTTACAAAAGAACACAAGTGATGATGACCATCCTATACCCTTCTTTTCCAAAGTTATGAGATATGTTGAAATTAGGTATGATATTATTGAAAAAAAATCTTATGCCTTAATTCAATCCCTCAAAGACTTTAGAACCTATGTCCTGCATTCAACATTACAACTTATGTCCCAAATCACGTTGTTAAAATTGTTTTGACTCTGGGTGATACTCATGGAAGAAGAGGGAGATGGATTGCTAAAATCCTTCAATTTGACCTTGAAGTTAAGACCACAAAGCTAGCAAAAGGCCAAGACGTGGCCAAATTGTTAGTTGAGTCCAACTACAAACTATTGGGTATAAATTTGGTTTGTGAAATTTCATCTAGGGATAATCCACAAGAACTTTCTCCTCTTATAGAAGGGGAGAATCCACAAGAACCTCTTTCTTTAGATCAAGCCATTCTTGTTCAATTAGATTAGAAATATCTAATCTCTTATTGGTACTCTCATATTGTGCAGTTTCTTAGCAATTTGCAATGTCGAGCTGATCTTAACAAGCACTACAAATCCCTAAAGCTTAAAGGAGTAAAATACTACATTATCAATGCTAATCTATACTAGAAAGAACATCTTAATATTCTTCTTCTTTGTTTAACTGAAAATGAAACACATGGAATTATAGAGCAATTCCATGCAAGGTTTTGTGGTGGACACTATGCCTACATAGAAATAGCCTACAAAAGTTTAAAAGTAGGTTTCTGTTGGCCCACACTTTTAAATAAGTTGGAGCAAGAGTAAGAAATTGCTTACCATGCCAATTATTTGAAGGAAAACAAAAGCTGTCAGCACTTCCTTTGTTTAGTTTCTGTATTAGTCCATGCTCATTTTCTACAATGGGGTTTGGAATTTATAGTGGAAATTCATCCACATTCAGGTAATCAACATAGATGGATTTTCCCCGATCGGGGTGAACTGGACGGCGGGCGAAGGACAGAAGTACAAGTGGGAGGGAATGATATCCATCACAGGAGAAGATAATGATGGCCCGGAGCAGCCGGGCGATTAAGAGGATTCACATCTCAAGGTGGAGAGTCACGGGAATAGGGTGGACGAGAGGTGGTCGAGACTGCCTGTCAGATGGAAACGGCAAGTCTGCAGGCTCAAGTAAGGAATGACACGACAGGGACGGTGATCGCAGGAACAGGTGGCAGAAGGATTACGCCCGCATCGCAAGAGAATGGCAGAGAATGAAGGCGCGCAAAGGCAGATGGCTTAATAAATACCAGAAGATCAGGGAGGCTCAAAGATTCAGCGTGAAGAGGATATTAGTAAGTAGAACAAGTCGAGAAGGCTGAGAGAAGAAGGGTAAGGAGATCAGAGCTGAGACGAAGGAGACGATGGAAACCAGGAGGCGAGGGAAAAGCAGGGAGACTGCTGCCAATGAAGGGGACAATAAGTGGAGCGTCAAGGATAAAGGAAAAGCACTGGAGCAAGATGCCAAAGACACAGTTATGGTCTCCGACAACAGTGAAAAGGAGGTGGAATTGTTCGGTTCAGATGAGGACAATTTCCTTCAGCCACGGGCTAAACGGGGAAGAAGAGGCGCCGTTGAAACAGAGGGAAATCAGGAGTTATGGGAGAACGAAGGATGGAGACAATGCGGGCATGGAGGAATTAAGGAAGAAGGGAACGAATATGGTCCGAGTAGGCGGACTGTGGTAGGAGAGGGTAGCAGAAGAAGGGGTAGGGGAGTTCTGAGAGGACAGCGTGGCAGGGGCAGGGGAAAAATAGGGAGCCAAAGGGAGGAGGAGGCTCCATCTCATGAAAGGAAAACCAGGGCTTGAGCTCGGAGGAAAGTGCATTTTACTGAGCAGGCCTACTACAAAAACACTAATAAAGGAGTCAGGAGAACTATACAGCATTTAGAAGAGGCGGCTATGTAGGACCAATCTGACCCAGAAATGGAGGATTGGGTCTATCTTCTCCGGGACCTGGGCCACACAAGAGGCCGCATGACCCTGTATAAACAATCACTGCATCTGTATTGGGTCATGAAGAGACTACTTGCCAAAGCCATGGAGAAAGTTGCAATGGAGATGGAAAAACTTTCTCAAGGGATTCCCAATCTCAGGAAGGAGCTGAAGCACATTCAGATTACCCTTCTCATGCAGGACAGAAGAATGGACTAAATACAACAGCAACTAAAGCACTGCCACCCTGATCTGGAGAAGGATATGGACCAGCAGTCAGGCAAGGAGGTATAGTCTTGTTGTTCTCATCTTTCTGTTTTTATATGAAGACTGTAGAGAGTCGTATGATCATCAAAATCTGTATTTTGAATATAGAAGGAAGATAAGGAAAATAGGTAGTCTCTTTGAATGTATTGTGCATATAGCCTAGGCAAATAGACTCATGGTGTTTTATTTTTGGATGGCGTTAAAAGAGTTAAGATGGCCAAAATATCGGGTTTCCCCTTGGGCTGGTTGAGTTCATCACATTTTTGTAATGATTTTGACCCGATGAAATAGAAGAAGTAGTCCCTCCCCAGTTTACAAAAAAAAACATAGATGGATTTTAATTGCTACAGACTTTACCAACTCGGTAGAAGCCATACATGTTAAAAATGAAACTCATATTGTTGTGATTAAATTCCTTGAATAAAATATCTTATAAAGATTTGGATGTCCTCAACAAATTGTTACAGATAATGCAACAACTTTCAACAGTGTTAAAATGATTAAGTTCTATCAAAAATATTCAATTTGATTGCACCATTCTAAATCATACCATCCACAGTAAATAATGGCCTAGAAGAGTCTTCCAACAAGAGCTTAGTTAAGGTCATTAACAAGACTCTTGAAGACCATAAAAAGAGTTGGGACAACCACCCAATCTTGCAATTTGGGCAAACAAAGTTTATCCTAAACTCCTTTCCAATTATTGTATGGCAAAGAAGCAGTTTTTCCTACTCATTTAGCATTACATATTATGACATTCTTTCACAAATCCTATGGAGGAAAAGATGATTTTTCAAGGATTAATGAAATTATTGAACTAAATGAAGACAAGGATTAAATTCAGTACAAGTTAAGGAAATACGAAAATAGGATGAAAGAATTGTTTGACAGAAAGGCGAGAGACATAAATTTCAAGATAGGTGACCTAGTTCTTAGATGGGATACAAGGATAGAAGATAAAGGCAAGCATTAAAAATATGACAAGCTCCCATTTGGTCCATTTAGCATTGCAGATTTCAAAGGGAACAATACATTCATCCTACAAAATTTGGAAGGAAAGTATTCCTCATTGCTAGTCAATGGGAAATACTTGAAACATTATAGTGAGTATTAATTTTTTACCCATTCATTCATCATTTGTAAATATCCATAATATAACATAATAGGAAGTAAGTCAGTCCATAGACCATAGATATGTATAAATAGAGTGAAACTACATGAAGGAAAGTCAATTGTTTTTGGGCATGATCTTGGATCCAAATTGTAATGGGTTGTTAGAAGGAGTCTGAAGCATCTGTAAGTCCGAGTCGAGGGTTTAGGTAGAGGGTAAAGGCTCTGCAACTGTGAGTACACAGAGGCCTGGAAGAGTCCGCAGCTGTGCGCGCGGGCCCCTGCAGCTGAGTGCGCAGGGCGGATCTCGATGTACTAGTGTTAAGTGGAAATAAAGTTAATTTCATTCTGAAAATTATGTGTGATCTCTGAATTATAGAGAATATGACATTTTTGTATGGTTAATAAGGTTGTTTTGGTCTATGCGCATTAATTCTTGAATACTTATGAATCAGGTTTTAATCTTAATACACGAACTGAATAAAAATGATAAATGTGTGCTTAAAGACCTCTTTAAAGTAGATCTATGCTGCAATACTTCATCCACAAGATTAGATCTGTGGACTGTGTGAGGTATTTAGGATCCACATGAATATAGCGCAACACAAAGCTGCAAAAGAGAGCGCAAAACCTCCAAACCACATCTAGACATCCCAAGCGTTCAGAAACTTGGTTCCAGCACCCTCCCCTGCTACCTCGAGTGAGACCTTAGTCTACACTTCGTGGGTTGTTGCCAAAAGGGCCAGTAGGTGTGGGATTTTCTTGGCTAAATAATTCTTCTGAACTCGGGTCATGCCCATATAAGCCAACAATGATGGTTATCCAAACCACAAAAGGAACACGCAATTCTTTTCCCATGATTATGTGGAAATTTACCATGCTTTGCAAAATCAAAAGAAATATGTTTAGAACCAGATTTATACTTCCCTCTTTCACCTTATTGCCTTCATGAGGAGGTGAATCAAATGAAGAAGTGGCTCCCTTTGGAACACCATCAATCTCTTCAAGGCTGTTAGAGTTTCCACAACTTTCTAGTTCAAGTGTGTGCTTCTGAACACTTGCATCCTACAAATGATGTTTCAAGCCATTGCGTTCCTCCTTAATACAATCTTCACACTTTGGAATGCAACTCTTTCTTGGAGCTGTTTCAATTGCCTTCATGGCAGCTTTGGAGCTCTCTCCATAAGACTGTCCATAGCTAAGACCCAATTACTTAGGCCTTTCCTCAACCATTATTAGTTCAATAATACTTTCTGCATGCTTTCCCAAGCCCTTTCCTTCATAGCCCATCTTGGACGTTAGCTTGGAACGTGTGCCTCTAGTATGTTTTCCAAAAGAACCAATATAAGAATTCTTAGAAGAATTTGAAGACAAAATCGAATGGTTTACCTCTTTTTCAAGCTGATACTTGACTAAGGCTTCTTTGGCAACAAAGAGTTGTGCCTCCAACTCATGCATCCTTTTTATGTTCATATTTGGAATATGAATTTGCCTCTCCACTTTCCGCAGTTTGTCAGAAAGCATCTTCTTCTCTTCCTCCATAGAATTCAATTGCTCTCTAAGTATGTTGCTCTTCCATCCATGCTCATACATTTCTCTCACCTTGCCCATCATAATGAACAAGTCTTGCTTTATTTCTGCATCAAAGACTCTTGTGATGCAAGGTGAATTCGAGGATATATTTGTAGAAGTTGTCATTATACCAATGAACAAATAACTTCAAACAAGATTAATAAAGAGCGTATTTCAACAACCCTTTCCAACAAACCTCTTGTGCTCCAAGGTTTTTCTTGAGGTCCTTTCGGATAAGAAGAGTTCCTTGAGCTCTCTTTCTTGTCCTTCCTTGACTGAGCTATTATTAGCTTTCCCTTTACCTCTGCAAACTCAAAAAATAGTCAGTCTACAAAACAGGCATACAATCAGCCTCTTGTTGTTTACACACCTTTTAGACAAGGAGTCTTTGCTTTGTCAATCAAGCATTCTAATAATACCTTCTTTGAAGGTGGGATTAACCAAAATTAAGCTCCGATACCACCTGATGTGAAAATGGGGCACTTAGGTTTCTTGTCTAATTTACAAGAACCTCTCCCACTTCCAAAGCTTTAAATATTCCCAAGTATTATTGATTAACCAATGCAAATTAAAAATGCTTGTAAATATAGGTGTATGATCGTATTTGTTTTTAACTGATTACATGTTGGAATTTAAGGTGCTCAAATTGATATATAAATACATATAATAGTAAATAAAGTAGCAGAGACAATGCAACAATAAAACAAACACATGAAAAACAATATTAATTTGGAGTTCACCGAAAACTCCTCGGCTACGTCTCCTTGAGCTCTAGTCAACTCAACTAGGCTCTCTAGGATTATGGGAAAGTCCGTCTTACAAGCTCTTGGCTCAACTCCACTGTTTTACACAGAAACAATGGGTTTTGACCCCATTTGATCCCTAGCTCTTGAAGCTCTTGGCTTTCTAGCTCTCGGCTCTCAGTCTGGCTCTTGGCTCTCGCTCTTGCTTCTTTTGCTCTTATAGCTCTCTCGCTTTTCACTTGAACTCCAAGTGACTCCCTTGGTTGCTCTACACTTCATCTTTTTCTTTCTGCGCTGCTTGTTTCCGTTCCCTCTGCTCAATTGAGCTCTCTCTGCTCTCTTTTGCCTTAGCTTCCTACTTTAGCTTCACTTTTTTTCGCACCCATGTCTTAGTGTTGCTTATTATTTTCTTTCTCTATCATTCTATGGCTTTTAGCCAATCGATGTTGGCTATTCGTTTTAGCTCTCGAACTGTCTCACTCCGAGTCACTACCCCTTCATCTTTCTTTTGGAGGATTTAAAAATCATTGCTAACATTCCAAGCTATGATGGCCACCTGTTTTGTAATGGAAAAGGCCACTTGTGTGTCGAAATCCCAAAGATATCATTTCTCTCCTTATACAAGAAAATACATAGAAAGGTTGTAAAAATCCACCCAAACTGATCTATAGGACTTCAAAAATTAAGAATTGTGCCTTATTTTCCATTGGGTTTGCCTGAAATTGCTATCACAAGTTGCAATGCCGATGTTTCATGGTTTCGCCTTTGTATTTTAAAAATACATTAAACATTGTAAAATCCCATCAGAATGACTTTAGCCTGATTTGAAACATTATACATTTTCATTTGCAAATCCTTTCGGGTCCATTTTCATCTCAAGTCACAATAACTCGTGGATCCGGGGTAAGCCATATGGCGTGGCCTATGCCAAGGCTATTCGCCAAAGCTGATATCGACTATCACAGTATCACTTGGCCTGGGGTCCCACTTCTGCCTCGTGGCATCGCTAATAGCAATTCTCGGATTTGGATTTTGGGGACTGCAATATCACTAGGCATAGGGTCCCACCTCAAGCCCCCTGCTGCTAATCCATCGATTTCGACAATCCATCCCCGGGAGACCTTTGCCTTGGATATACACCACTTGCCTCTGATCCTACCCGCAGATCCAATCATGAGAGCTTGCTCATCACGGTTGCTTTCTGTCTCACTTTAAGTCCTCATCTTTGCCTCATGTGATGTGATTTTCTCTTATAAGGGTCTTTTGCCATTTTTAGTGGTTTTTGTGTTTTTTTCAAAGAAACTCGAACTCTTGTGCATGCGATAACTTCGGCATCCTAAGTCCATTTTAGCCCATTAAAGTTGCAGTAGATTTATAAAGAAAAGATCTCTACAATGGGCCTATTTCCAGGAACTTCCTTGGAATTTCATTTTTCCTCTATGTGAACCACTAGACTTAGGAGTCTATCCAAAATCAATGTTGGATGAGATATGATGGATGAAATTGTTCCACCATTTTATGTAACTTTAAAGGCTCATGAATTTCTATTGTATAAGTGCATGCTTGATTCCGGAGCTTCTTGTAACCTTATGCAAAAGGTAATTATGGCAGTTACAAGTTACTCGTTCTTATCATGATATTTACACCTTTGAATCAAAAAAATACCATGCCTAGGATTGATCAAAGACCTAGTTGTGACTTTAACTTAAATACCTATGAAGAGTATGGTTTTAGACATAGTTGTCACTATTCCTGCCAAGTTTGGTACGCTCCTATCCAGATCATGTTGTGCTAAACTTGGACGATCACTTCACATGCACATGCCTTTTACTACTATTCCAGTCTATGGAGGTGAATATTTAAGGTTATATAGGGAAGTGAGATTCCTTGATACTGTTTGTAGGTATGATCAAGCAAAAAACCACCATATTTATGTAGTAGATCATGATTTTGGTTTCTTCTATTTATCTTCACAAAATTCATCAAACACTCAACTTTCCATTGAAAATATAGTTTTCAAACCTAAAATTCTAGAATTAGATATGTGGAAACTTTGGCTCTTGGTCAAAAGGATCATGAGAAAGAATTTTTTTAATTTCACCAAATAAATAAAACATAACTGAGTCATGTAAACTTGAATTTCAGGTCACCAATAATGTGGCTGAGTATGAGGATTTTCTTCTTGGACTTGAGCTAGTTAAGAATCTAAAGGTTCAAAACTTGAGTGACTTTTCTCATTCCTAGATTATAGTGAAGTAGGTTAGAAATCTTTGTCAAACCAAACACCCAAAGTGCTATAGAAATGAAGAGTGGGACTCAACTGAAAAATTCTTCTATGGATTTAATATAACTCCTATTCCAAGAGATGAAAATATGCATGCTAATTCGCTAGATCTAGGAGCAAGCTCTTTCAAAATACAAGAGCCAATATTGTTACAGTACCAAATTCAAGTCAAGTATAGCCTATGAATTCCTCATAACCTTAAACACTGGCATATTTTTGAAGATGATGAAAAAATAAAATCTTTCCTTCATGTCATTGATGAATTCTCAAATATGCAAATTTAATAATATCAAGAAAATGTTCAAGAATCAAATCACTAAAATCTCCGAACCTCATTCAGTCCTAAAATTCTTGATAATGATATCATCCAATTATCTAATAATTTTATTCCTAAAGGATTAGCTCTGTTGGAAAAACTATTTGATAATGTCTTTCAAAAACCCCTTGTTTAACTCAAGTGAAGAAGGAAAGGAAGAATGCAATACTCGGACTTTGAGTGATGTGAGAAATGTTTAATTGTCATCAATCTTTCCTTTGGATATAAAACTCAAATTCTTGAATCTTCTTAAAAATCACAAAGATATTTTTGCCTAGTCTTATAATGAGTTAAAAACTTATGATACATCTTTGATTGAGTAGAAGATTTCTTTGAAACCATAAGCAAAACCCTTTCAACAAAATCTAAGAAGAATCAACCGCAGAAAGAACTTAAAAAGATGCTTGATGCTCATATCATAGTACCTTTAAGGTATTCTGATTGGGTAACCAAACTAGTTCGTGTCAAAAAGAAAAATGGAGAGATTAGGCTATGTGTAAACTTCTGAAATCTAAAAAAATCATCGTTAAACGATAACTATCCATTGCCCAAAATGAATAATCTACTTCAAAAAGTTTCACGTGCAAAGAGGATTTCTATGCTAGATGGATTTTCTAGTTACAACCAAATCATGGTAAGTTAAGCTGACCAAGACAAACCTGCTTTCACCATTCCTTGGGTACATTTATTTATGCTAGAATGCCATTTGGGTTGATCAATGGGAGAGCCAAGTTTCAGGTAAAACATCTAAATTTACTATCATTTATTTAGATAATTTAAGTGTTTTCTCTAATTCTGATGAAAATCATTTAAAACACTTGAGCAACTATTTTGACAAGTGCATGAAATTTGGCATATCCACCAATCTGAAATAATATTTATTTGATGTAAAGGATGGAAATTACTACTGCATATAATCTCCAAGGAGGGAGTTATAATTGACCCAAAGAAAGTTTCATCTATTCAGACCCTATCTATAAAAAGGAATAAGAAAGAGATACAAAATTTCCTTGGAAAGAGGAATAAGAAAGAGATACAAAATTTCCTTGGAAAGGTTAATTTTCTCAGAAGTTTTATCAGTAATTATGCAAATATAGTTAATGATATAACTAATATGCTAAAGAAAAAAAATAAAGTGAAATGGACTGCTAGATATGTTTTTGATCATATCAGAAAGGTTATATATGAGACCCCTACATTAGCTAGCCTTGATTATTCTCCACCTTTTAGCATATTTTCTTTTGCATCTAAGACAACCTTAGCTATTGTACTTTTACAAAAGAACACAAGTGATGATGACCATCCTATACCCTTCTTTTCCAAAGTTATGAAGGATGTTGAAATTAGGTATGATATTATTGAAAAAAAATCTTATGCCTTAATTTAATCCCTCAAAGACTTTAGAACAGATGTCCTCCATTCAACATTACAACTTATGTCCCAAATCATGTTGTTAAAATTGTTTTGACTCTGGGTGATACTCATGGAAGAAGAGGGAGATGGATTGCTAAAATTCTTCAATTTGACCTTGAAGTTAAGACCACAAAGCTAGCAAAAGGCCAAGACGTGGCCAAATTGTTAGTTGAATCCAACTACAAACTATTGGGGATAAATTTGGTTTATGAAATTTCATCTAGGGATAATCCACAAGAACCTTCATTAATAGTGGGGGAGAATCCACAACAACCTTCCTCAATATCTCAAGAGAATCCACAAGAACTTTCTCCTCTTATAGAAGGGGAGAATCCACAAGAACTTCTTTCTTTAGATCAAGCCATTATTGTTCAAGTAGATCAGAAATATCTAATCTCTTATTGGTACTCTGATATTGTGCAGTTTCTTAGCAATTTGCAATGCCCAGCTGACCTTAACAAGCACTGCAAATCCCAAAGCTTAAAGGAGTAAAATAATGCATTATCAATGCTAATCTATACTAGAAAGAACATCTTAATATTCTTCTTCTTTGTTTAACTGAAAATGAAACACATGGAATTATAGAGCAATTCCATGCAAGGTTTTGTGGTGGACACTATGCCTACATAGAAATAGCCTACAAAAGTTTAAAAGTAGGTTTCTGTTGGCCCACACTTTTAAAGAAGTTGGAGCAAGAGTAAGAAATTGCTTACCATGCCAATTATTTGAAGGAAAACAGAAGCTGTTAGCACTTCCTTTGTTTGGTTTCTGTATTAGTCCATGCTCATTTTCTACAATGGGGTTTGGACTTTATAGGGGAAATTCATGCACATTCACGTAATCAACATAGATGGATTTTAATTGCTACAGACTTTACCAACTAGGTAGAAGCCATACATGTTAAAAATGAAACTCATACTGTTGTGATTAAATTCCTTGAAGAAAATATCTTATAAAGATTTGGATGTCCTCAACAAATTGTTACAGATAATGCAGCATCTTTCAACAGTGTTAAAATGATTAAGTTCTATAAAAATATTCAATTTGATTACACCATTCTAAATCATACCATCGACAGTAAATAATGGCCTAGCAGAGTCTTCCAACAAGATCTTAACTAAGGTCATTAAGAAGACTCTTGAAGACCATAAAAAGAGTTGGGACAACCACCCAATCTTGCAATTTGGGCAAACAAAGTTTATCCTAAACTCCTTTCCAATTAGTGTATGGAAAAGAAGCAGTTTTTCCTACTCATTTAGCATTACATATTATGACATTCTTTCACAAATCCTATGGAGGAAACGATGATTTTTCAAGGATTAATGAAATTATTGAATTGAATGAAGACAAGGATTAAATTCAATACAAGTTAAGGAAATAATAAAATAGGATGAAAGAATTGTTTGACAGAAAGGCCAGAGAAATAAATTTCAAGATAGGTGACCTAGTTCTTAGATGGGATACAAGAATAGAAGATAAAGGCAAGCATTAAAAATATGACAAGCTCCCATTTGGTCCATTTAGCATTGTAGATTTCAAAGGGAACAATACATTCATCCTACAAAATTTGGAAGGAAAGTATTCCTCATTTCTAGTCAATGGGAAATACTTGAAACATTATAGTCAGTATTAATATTTTGCCCATTCATTCATCATTTGTAAATATCCAAAGAGTTTATTCTATTTTTGAAAAAAATTGCAAGTGAGTATTTGTTTCAGTAAAGTCCCCATAACCTTGAAGAGAAGGCACTTGGACCTTCTTGTGCTCTACATCCCACAAGGAAATCCCCAGCTAAAGCTATGTTGTAACAGTGTTTGGTTTTGATAAGTTAGTATATTAGCCAAAAGTAATTTTCAAATGCTAAGTTAGGATATGGATGCAAAGGAAAGAAAAGTTAAAATGTTAGCCCAATTTAATGTTCTGTAATCATCCATATCAATAAAATCATAGGTGTTAGCTGCCCTAAACAAATAAGGTAAAAGAAAAATGAAATGTTAAGGAAGCAAAACAAGAAAAGAATGGCTTTCTTTCATATTTTTATAAATGATCAAGGTGCTACCCAGAATGCCCCACATTGGGATATGTTAGATGTTATCTTTATATGTAGAAGGAAATGGACCTCATAGAATATGCTACAATAGAATGGAAGAAATATAAAACTTAGAAATTTTGAAAGAATATAAAACTTTGAAAATAAGTACTAGATGTGGAAAAAATATGTCTCAAGTCTTTGAAGGAACCCTGAAATAAGAAGTCAAAACCTTTTGCCCAATCAAACTTTTTGAACAAGTAATTTTACATTTAATTTTTTTTGAAACATTGATCAAACTGCATTGAAACATTGATTAAACTGCAAAATATGAAAAAGTTCAAAACAATCAATACACAATCAACCATCTATGAGTCCCTACATACCATAGGCCTTTGGGCAGGTATAATAATGATACCATAATGAGGAGCTCCCCATGAAAAGCTATCCAAATAAATCAGATAAAAGTGCAATTTTAACTATATTTTCATATAATTAAAATATATACTATATGGGTATGAACATATTTCTCCATGCTACCAATGGCACATGGGTATTCACATATTTCTTCATGCTACCAATAGCCATTTTACCACAGTTTAAAAAAAAGTTTGAAGAGCCTATGCATCAATGGTGACTTTTAACAATGATCTTATCCTACTACTTACTGGCCACTTTGAATAACCCTAAATAATTGTGATTTCCTTGAACGAATCAATAAAACTACTTGCTCGCCACTTTGAATAACCCTAAATAATTGTGATTTCCTTGAAAGAATCAATAATATTTATGCCTAAACAGTCCTAAAAGCACTTGCACTACTATCCATTGGCCATAGATAATTGTTATCCAAACTACTCTTTTCTATGAAGTATTGTAAATCATAAAATTCAAAATTAAAATTGCGTGTACTTCAATTAACCCAAAAAAAAAAACATGTCAAACCAAAATTAAAAAAATATGTCAAACCACAACAAAGCTCCATGTTCACTGTACTCCAAAAAACCAGTTTTCTATCTGCATTCTCTCGAGTCTACACTATTTATTTTAAATAACAACTTCACGCCTGCAGAGAGGGCAGATTTTGCTTCTCTTAAACCACTCAGTTGCGCAATGACCATGGAATATATGGGAGCATGGCAACTGGAGTACTATCTCGCCATCTTCATAATCCTCCAAACACACTATACACCTCTCTCCATCTCCTTCGTCATCTTGCTTCTCGAATGCAATGAGCTGCAGCGCAGGGAATGTTTGAGGATGCAGCCCGACTGTCACAGATCCAACCCTTTGTCCCAATTCCAAGAGCTCTTCATAGCTCATGAATTCATCATCACTAGAATCGCTCGTGAAATCATCGTCAGTAGTATCACCATCGCTAGTATCACCATCGCTCGTATCGGCGGGCGTCGTCATAATTTGGCTCATGAATTCATCGTCAGTAGTATCATCGTCGCTCATGAATTCATCGTCAGTAGTATCATAGCTCATGAATTCATCGTCAGTAGTATCATCGTCGCTCGTGAAATCATCGTCAGTAGTATCACCATCGCTAGTATCGGCGGGCATCAAAACAACATTCCCGGATCCTTCAGTCGTCATAATTTGGCCCTCACCAGTGGGGGGGTTTTCCTCATCCATTTCTATCACGATACCATCATCCGCAATGTCGTCTCCTGACGGTCCAACATTCAGATCAATCATGAATACATGAGATGATTCAACATTCAGATCAATCATCAATACATGAGATGTTATATAACGGCCATATGCAGTGAAGCGATCCATCGTTTCTTGATCCTCTTCTCTCTGGATGATTGTTGAAAGGTGACGTCGCTTCGCTGAGCAGAAGCCTCACCATCCACTATGTTACCTTAAAAAGGCATTTGAGCAGAAGCCCCACCATACAAGTTAGGTTAAAAAGACATTGGTGAGCCGAAGCCCCACCATCCAGTATTTCGGATTTAATGCTGGAAAGTAAGTAGTTTATTGTCAATGGGGTATGAATTCTCACGAAAGAACTGATTTCTTCACATTAACGGTTTTCGTATTTGACCAATATACATATATGGTGGACCAAAGTTATGTTCCCTTTTTTAAAATGTTCGCAATTTATGATTTTGATATATTTTTTTTCATCCATGTTCAATTTCCACAAACGTCATAAAGTCATATTGATTTATAGTGATAAGTTTGAAAAATTAGAAATTTTTGGGATAGAGGTCCAAGGGATTTTTGTATTGAGAGCCTAGTTATCCCTATTTTTAAAAGTGGAGATACAAATAACCCTTCTAATTATCGAACAATTATGATGAGCCCTCTCTTAGCCAAATTATATGGTATCACTCAACAACAGACCACCTTGTTACCACCTTGTTACGGTAAGGATCATTGCGGAGGAATGTCGTAATGATAAATCCAATTTATTTTGCTGCTTTGTAGACTTTAGAAAGGCTTTCGATA
>APFE031308198.1:17209-41402 GCA_000404065.3 Pinus taeda | reverse complement strand
GTAATCATAATCTAATGTGTAAAATTAATATTTATGAGTCAATCTTAATGATATGTATAACATTAATATTTGTAACGATAATAAGAATAATTGTAATTTTGTTATAGTATTAAACATCCTATTATAAATCTATATAGTAATCTTATAATATTAACTCATTTAGTTAGTTATGACAAAGGTAATATTATTAATGTTTCATAGGAGTCAATAGAATTGTTTTAACATTGTCCTTAAATTAAATATTATTAAACAATTCTAGAAAGTAATTTTATATTATTTACAGTTTTTAGGAAACTTTTTTAATTTAATTCATTTAGCCCTCCAAAGAGAGACAAACCAATTAAGAAAGGAAAGGAAAATTTTAAGATTAAGTTATTAATATAGGTGGGGGCGAGCTAAGGAGAGGGGAGATATGACCGGGAAGAAAGGGTAGGGATCCAACAACTACTTATGTTTCACCCATCATCCCTATTGAGATTAGAAGGTCTCTTTTCAATTTCAATAGCCTCCCTAAATTTTTGGACAATGTTAAAACAATTCTATTGACTCATATTAAACATTAATAATAGTACCCTAGTCATAACTTACTAAATGAATTAATATTATAAGATTACTATATAGATTTATAATAGGATTTTTGTTACTATAATAATATTAAAATTATTCTTATTACCATTATGAATATTAATGTTATACATATCATTAAGATTGACTCATAAATATTAATATTACACATTAAATTATGATTACTCTTGTTATAACTAACTACAAGGGGTTATTATTAACCATTATAGGATTAATATTCATATTCAAATAATATGTTTTGGTCAAATTTATTTATTTATTTATTTATTTTTATACCATATTATAGTATTATAATTTAATAAGATTTAATATAATAATTATTAGATAATCCAAAAATATATTAATTGGAATTATAAAGTACTAATATCTTTACCCTAATTCATTAATAATAATATTATAATTAAACAATTTTTAACCAACTTAATCTAGCCGTTCATCAATCAATTATGGCCTTGGTCCAATTAAGCCTAATATAGCCATTTTTCTGGTCAAACCTAACCATTGGAAGATCTGTCATCCCTATTAAACATGCAGCCATTTTTCAACTTGTAGTGACGATGAACCACACTCATTGGTTCAAAACTCATCGACAAAGATTTTCTAATGTGATTTTCCGAAAATATTTCTAAACACTCATTATGGATCACAAAAGCTTAAATTCAATCAATATTATTATTCATTACTAGGAATATCTTCAACCCAACACCTTATCCATAACTACAATGAGTTAACAATTCTTATGGCTCAAAAAAGAGGAAAATGAAAAGAAAGCACTCTTTTACTTAAATAGTCACTTTCATTGTCCCTCTATGTAATTGCAAAAGTATGGTTGACTTATGTCTCTAAAAATGTCCAAGGAGTATCTTATTCCAACATCTAATCAAATGTTTCATTTGCAACCAATTGGCAAAACATTAGATTTTTAAGCTAAATGTACTCTACAATTCACTGAAAGTTACATTTAAAAATAATAGAATAATAGTTACATTAATCAATTAAAAAACATTAATAATAAAAAAAATCAAATGTGGGCCATGAATAAAATAATTCAATTTCCATCTCAATTTTACTCAATTTTACTTCAACTTTATATAGGGAAATAAAGTAATTGAAAGTAAAAATATTAATTTAGTTTTTAGTGGGAGAGAAATATGTAATTCCTACACTTCTTGATAAGGAGTTGATAGATGGCACGTAAAAATATTTTTGTTGATATTATATGATGTGTAATTCATTTTATATCCATTTGACATGTAACAAAAGGTTAATGTCAACCATAAATAAAATATTTGTTGGACACCTAATCCACTAAGGATTGGCTTCGACAAATGTAAACAACTATGAAAGTCCAAGAGACCTTTTGGAATATCAAACCAAAGGGTCATACACATGTATTAATATGTATATCCTTGTGAATAGAAAATGTATTCAACAATTTATCTTATGTGTTGTTTACATTCTTGTGTTTTGTAACATGGTAGCAAAGCATACCATTGGTTTTGTGGCCTTCTTTAATCAATATATCCTCCCATCCCTCATCCATCATTTCTCATCATGAAAGTCATTACCTAATCCTCCCTTGAAGAGTGATTTGTATAAGATTTGTGAACTAACCTGTAGGCCAACATATTTTCCCATTTGAGATTTTCCCTCAAACCAATATGAGCTAATTTTATGTGCCCACTTTATCTGCAACCATTTGTTTGACTTTGCCAAGCCTAGAATCATGTCAACATTTTCCTCAATTGTTTCTCTCTCTAAAACATAATACTATCTACTATCTCTCTATTTGACTATTTATTTGACTTTTTCAGTGAGTTTTGGTTGAGTGTTTCAAGTGGATTAATAACCTAAAGCAAGAATTGGGAGAGTTTCGGATATGGATGCTCCTCACACATATTTTGAACTATTTTGAATGCATTCGATATAATGCTTGTCCTTTTCATTAACCTACCATTGTGTCCCTCTCAATTTTGTTTTTACATCATGCTTGATATTGATCGATAGGTCCTTCTTTCCATCTTAGTTCGAGTGATAACACCCATAAGAGTGCATAGAAACAACCTATAACTCAGTCTTTAGTAATACTTGTAACATAAGGATTATTCAATTGCTAACCTATGCTGTGCAATATATCAAGGAAGGGGATTAGTATATCAATGATTGGTAGCTCTATGATCTAATAATTTCTCAATATGATTCTTCGAGATGGTCTCTCATGCATTTAAGATGATAAAGTTGGTTCGACCATTCTCTAATGTTCCAAAGTCCTCTCTCATTGCAATTTTATCAACTCCTTGCTGCATAGAGCTCAATACTCTAATTGACCTTTGTTATCCATTCACACAATTCAAATGGAGGATAATCAAGTTTATCAAACTCGTGATTGATGAGAGGTTTCTCAATTTTGATTGCTAATTGCTAAGGGGATTATATATGAAAACTCAACAAGTTATTGCTATTAGAGTAACAAGAGATAGAGGTGAATTATACAGCTATAAATAATCATTTTTTACCTTTTATTATTGAATTTTTTCTATCTTTTATCTATTTACAACTACATTTCAGGTTGAATTCACTCCCTGTGTTTTTTCAGCATTTATTTTTGGTGAGAAAATGGCTCTAATTAGTCAAGTGCTATATTTCTTGAAAACTATGATACATTCCATTGATCATGATACAATTAAAATTGGTAAAGCCTCTCTCTTTACCATTCTAATTTGTCTAGAAGATGCATAAGAAAAGATCAAGTTTCTGCAACCTGAATCTCAATTCCAGAAATATGAGTTACAGAAGAAAAGAAATCATTCTCAAATAGTATTTGTTTAGAACAATTCGTTTTTTGAGTCTCAAGTTTATTCCCATTAGTAGGGAGAAATTGAAGAAATCATTGAGCCGATCTCAAGAGAATATTTGCATAAAGATGTAGAAGTTCAGGTTGCACGTGCCAAGCCCATCATCAAACCTTGGGAAGAAGTTGTTAATGACAAAAAAAAACTAATCTTAGATATGAAAAGGATGTATCCTTTCTTATTCTGGACTTTTAGGAACCCATATAGTTTCAAAGTTTTAGGTTTCTTCATGATGGTTCACCTTCACCTCTTCGAGATCTTGCTCCTCTTTCATAGTAAACAAAAACAATCAAATGGAAACATTGTGACAAAGTTGGCCATGTGAAATATAATTATTTTGAACTTCACCTATGTGATCATTGTCATAAAAATAGTCGTCATACAAATTGATACTTCAGAAACAATCGTCTTGCAAGAACTAATATTCACTTTGGATGGATCACTTCTTAGCAATATGTTTCAACAACCAAGAAGATATTTTAGTTATACCACAAAATTTGTTCTTGAGTATTGGGACATATTGGAACTAAGACTCCTTCATATTCTCACCTTGTATATGATAGGGGAGGAATTGATGGTCATCTACAAGCTTCAAATATTCATCAAGCTAGCTTGAGCCATAACTTGAGCCTAGAGCTAGAGTTAGCGACACGCATATTAATAGTTGCAACCATATACATAATCATGCCCCATAAGCATGAATTTTGGTTGGTGGCCTTCCTTAAATAATGACTAGTTGAGAAATCAATGGTCTCACTATTCAGAACATTCAGGAGAACTTCCGCTAGCAAAAGAGTTTAGCTTCTAGCCATATTTGGAACTATTCTCAGAACTACACCAAGAATTACATTCTTGGTGGTCAGCCTTAAACCACCACTAGTTAAGGTCTTGAGTTCTCCCACCTTACACCATCATTTTGGAAAACAAAATCAACCAAATTTTGCTATCTTCTACTTTTGTTTATCACAACTCTCTTCTTTGACTCATATACACCTCTTTGGATTAAAGGGGGGAATGTTAGACACCTTATAGGCTAACAATTGGTGTGGATGAGTGTGAACAACCATGGAAGTCCAATATACGTCTTGGAATATGGAATTATTAAAGGTGTTGAATATCGTTAACATGTAGGGGAATCTCCTCGATATGAGGTCTCAATTAGACCTCACACTGTTTGGTATAGGATTCCCTTCTGCTTATACCATTCGTCCATTGTTGCAAAGGTTTCGAGATGTGCCTTAGTTATAATATATACACAAGAGATCATAAACACATATTTGGGGCAACAAGTATGTAAGCTTTGTGTGACACCACATGTAAGATGTACAAGGAAATTCCATAGCTTGTAAGGGGAAATGAGCCTCCTATTAGGAAAGTAATAGTAGTATCCTAAGGGAGACCGAGGAGCAAAGAGAAAGGCTTTTTCATTACTTGCAAATTAGTTCACATGATGAACAATATCCATATCTAAATAATGAAATAGTTCATTAAACTTAGTATTTAAATAGGCTAACATATACTACAAACATAACAATAATAGTCTTACTATATCCACGATACATGCATGAAGAAGTGTTGGCTCATAGAGTTTTTGGTTATAAATGAAATATTCTAAGTACATTGTTGGATAGGTGAAACACTAGATCCAATAGTGGAACATGGAGCTACAACCTACTTCTGTAAAGAATGAATTATCTTCTATGTACTACAAGAGAAGCTACAATAGGGCTCTAAGAATCGAAAATCCATTTCCTTAAGTTATGAGGATCTATTTATAGCAAATGATGATGACTCTTGGTTTTTCTCATGACTATTCAACTTCTATAACCTATGGGATTCTATAAAAAATTTCATGTTTATACATGCCCCTTTACATTTCATATGTGGATTTTCACATTCCACCTGTGTCTCTTGGACTTCATTACATAAAAATTATTACAAAGGACAAAATACATAAAAGATGGTGGCTAAATAAGAGAAAATTTCTAATAGGACAAAAGCATCATCAAACTGGTAAGTCATTTTCTTCCTCATCAATTTCATTGGTCATATGTATGTTCCTTGCTCTAAAATCTATGGAGATGGCCTTGACCTGAACTGGTAAGTATGGTGCATACCACATATTCACCTCTAGTGCTTCTATCAATATGGACTTGGAGCTTGATTTTACATTATTACACAACCATGATATTGTCTTGTGAGATCTAACTAATGCAATGGAATATTTTAAATACTACCTTTTGTGATCTCCAAGCCTTCTTGCTCTCACGCTTGCGTGATTTTTCTATGTACCTCCTTATTTCCTGAAATATGATTTTTCTACCTGTTATTTATTTAGGGGATCCTACTGAAGGCATCTCGTGTTTCTATGCTACAAACTTGAAACCATTGTGGCATTGACCATAAGTAGAAATAATTTTGGTCACATGTTCTCCAAAATGGATATAATTCTGATGGTGGAGTCTGAGGTATACTATTTCTAGCTCTATGAAAATCCTGTCCTTTCTAACCAATTGTTGTAGAACATTCAGATACTTCAAAGCCCATTCGTGAAGTTGATCAACAACTTTGTTTTCCACTCTCAACAACTTCAATAATTCTGGTGCTTCCTTTTGAATACCAACAAGGGGGCCCACTACTTGTTGTAGGAGTATCATTTCATCATATAACCATGCCATTGTATCTTCTATTTTTCCCAATTCCTCTTGAATGGCTGACTTCCATTATGATGTATTTAATTTGTGTGAAGATAACTATTGAGTTTCCACAGTAAGGTGTTATGTCTGTTCATTCAATAAATACTTATAGTTCTCATGTATTTCTATAGCAAAAGAAACATTTTACACCATGATTTCCCTAGGATTCCTTCTAGTATTGGCAAATATCACCTTTTCTATGGATACTGAAACTCGAATATGAGGATAATTTTGGAAGTATCTATGCCTTTGTTGCAGAATCCTTTCATTAAGCTGATCGAGAGTGACATTGCACACATCCATGACTCTATCTTTAGGTGGAGGTGAGATTTATATTTCATGAAATGGGAGATGACCACCCATAAGAGGAGGTTCTCCCAGATAAACCAGTTCATCATCCATGGGTTAGATGGTATCCTATTCCTCCAAGTCTTCTTCTATCTCCTGATTCAATTTTTCTTCTTCGAGTATTTGTGTCGCCTCTTCCTCCTACGAATGCCTTTGTTGCTCCTATTATACTCTCCTTATTTCCTCTTCTTCTTCCTGTTGCTTCCTCAGTAACTCATCTAGCATCCTCTTATCCTCTTCCTCTATTTCTCTTCTTTCCTTTTTAGCTTGAATAGCTCATGTGTTCAAAGGATCAAATTTCTATTTCCTGTTGCTTTCTCCTACCGAATCATTCTTGATCTTTTTCCTTGGAACTAAACTTCTTGCTTGAGGGGTTGTTTGTCGGGCCCCCTATCCCTAAAGTTATGAGCTGGTGAAGATTGGGGAGAACTGGCTTCAATTTCAAGATGTGTCTTCCTAAGTGCATTATACTAGTTCTTCACCTTCTCATGTTATGTTGTGGACATTGATGTATATCCCAAATTGAAACCAATCCTTTCACAATGCTTCCTGAAAACTCTCCTCAGATCATATCCATAAAAGTCCTTAACTGCAAGGTGCAAGTGATCCAACACTTGTATTTTTTCATTTTCCTCCTTGTGTCTCTTTAGTTCATACAATTTGATCCTCAAAGGAAAGGTGGGACGAGGGGCTTTCTTCCTTCTATGAAGGACTCCTGACAACCCCTTATCAAACTTATATGATACTTCATGCAAGAACACTTTACTAGTGACATATCAAAGCATGAGATGAGGAGAAATATGAAATCCAAAGAATTTTATATATGCAACCTTAGGCGTAGTAAACCAATTCATAATATCACATAGTGTGTCCTTCACCTAATCAATTGTGCAAGGAGGATTGATCTCATATAGCATATGGAATATGACCGTGAAGAAATGCTGAAGTAACATGTCATATATCCCTCTTAAACTTAATTATCACAACACATTATAGTGGAAATACATTGGAAACTCATTCTATAGGGTCCAGTTCCAATACATTCCTTGGAAAGCATATTATGCACATATTCCATCTAGTAGAAATGCAGACATATATAATTCCAGTGCGTGTTTCACCCTAAAAGATGTTTTTTCCTACCCCACATGACATTACAACTCAAAAGAAAGTATATCTAACTAATTGAATATATTACCATAGGTAACTACCATGTTGAACATATATATCCATTTTTCTTTAAACACTTCAATGTTATTTCCCCCATGCAAAGGACAACACATAGTAATGAGATACTGATATACATCCATGAGAATCTTGGTGAGATAAACTGCATATGGCTAGTGATAGAAATTAGCAGGCTCTTTACACCAATATTTAATGATGTCACTTGTGGTGAGATTAACCCATCTCATGTAGAAGTCAATATTTGCATATTTTGTGGGGCTTTCCATCTTTTAGTAAGTGTGCATGTCCTCTCCATAATAAGTGGTGAAATTACCACCACCTTCACTACAAAGCACATGATGAGAATCATCCGTTTGTGTAAGAATCCACTCAATCACTTATGCACAAGGGATAACTAGGATTATGCATGTGATCATATGCATCCTGCACTACTTGATATTAATGTATGCTAGCAAATCTTCCAAGTTTTTAGTGAGATATTTTTGCATGAATGTATCATTTATGTCATTCTATGTGACTTCAATAGACATATCTATGAAGCACTCTGTATGTGCATAGATGGGATTGGTAGCCTTCTTAACTTCAATCGCTTCTTAAGTGCTTGCCTCTGAAGCTTATTTGGAGGCCGCTTGACGTGTAGTGGGAGGCATGGTTAAAATAGATGATGAAAGAGTAACAATACTTACAACTCGAACACCCAAATGTGGAAGCACACCCATGGTCAAAATGATTAGATTTAATAAATCTTTTATCTACATTAAGAAATAACTTAGAAAACCATATTAAAAGAGCCATCACATGTAACGGATAATGTAAGCGTATCAATGATGACACATAGGTACTTGTATGGGAAATAAATTTGCACTAAAATAAGGATGACACACTTTCAAAGCACGAAAGAAGTTCAAGAATCATTCAGGGCTTCGAAGTGTGCTCATGTGCTCTAAGAAGAGAGAGAAAACATCAAGAGAACATGCCACACTGATGAAGCATGAAGGAGGTTTAGTCGGACCTTCAAGCTACACTCATGAACTCAAGGAGACTAAAAGGGGGACAAGGGTGCACTCCAAAGAGATGAAGGAGTCAAGCTTTGGGCCTTCAAGACCTCAAGGTGTGCTCATGTACTCAAGAGGAAAAGTAAAGCACACTAGTTCATGTTAAAGAGATTAAGGGAAAACATTCAATCCTTTGAGGTTTGCTCATGCGCTCAAGGAGGGTGTAGTTATTCATGACAAAGGAGTGCACTCAAGAGGAAACTTGTCTTTTTTGGGCACAATCTTTCTAAGTTAGTTGGGACATTAGATTCCAGAAGTGTGCTCCATCAGGAAATGGATCAAGGAAAATTTTATCCACAATACTGAATGATGAAAATATGGAGAGGAAATATCTACAATATTTTATAAATGTTGTCGCAATCTTGATTAGAATGTGTAGAGTAAAGGAATATGGAAATTCATAAGCTATGACAACAAATTAACAATTGTAGAGGCAATAATAAATTGAAATACTAGTAAATGAACTAATAGGAAAATAAATGCCAGCATGGAAATAAATTTTAGCAATATCAACATTCAAGGCAACCAATAGAATCGACATGAAAACCTTACATGGAATGTAGATCGACAAAGAGCTTCATGATCCAAATATGTCCACCCAAACCATATGAGAATGATTATGACAAAAAATGATTATCTGGGTTTCTTAAAAAGATATTACATACACATGCATCTCATGCATGCTTTCCACTTGTCGACAAGTGAATGAGTTAGTTAACGATAGTGAAGTGGGCTCCTATTTTCTAGGAGTGCACCCACATGCAACAAGAAATTACATGCATGATTTCTAGAAGGGTGCATGTCTTCATGCCAAAGGAATGCACACAAAGAGGGAGCACTTGTTGAGTACAAATGAGTACAATCAAGGAGGGTATAGTTCTTTAGCTCGAAGGAGTGCACTCAAGATAAGAGCAACCCTTCTTCATCTTGAAGTGCGCTTTTACTTTAAAAGTTATCTTCCTTTTTTTTGTTTGCTTTTGTGTGCTTTTTAGTGCTTTTGTGAAGTGAATAAGGGTTGTTTATAATTCAAGAAAAGATAGGAATTCACTTAACCTTGGACAAGATAACACAGGTGACTCTAAGTTTTAGGTGACAAAATTTAGGAAAAATTGACTTAGGAGGATGCAACACTTAAAGAAAACATAAGAATATCAAATCAAATAATGTGACGACACTAGGTGGTTTGAAACAACTGTTCATGTAGGCTCTAAAATCGAGTTGGGAAAACTTTTTGGAGGGTCGTTGTCATAGCGATACTAGACACCAAGGGCGATATAAATGTATTAATATGTATATCCTTGTGAATATAAAATGCATTCAGCAATTTATCTTATCTTTTGTTTACATTTATGTTGTTTAACATATTTTAATGTCCATATTAAATAACAAAATTTGAAGAGATGTTATGATGTGTCATCTTTTTTTGTTATGTAAACATTTCAACTTGGTCAAATTACATAAAAAAATTAAAAAGAATAAAATTAAATTAAAATATAAAAATAAATAATTAATATAAAATATAGGTAAAACAAAAAAATAACAATGGCGAGAAAAATAAAAAAAAATTACACAGATAAATTTTCTGTGGATCCCAAAATCGAGAATACCAGATTGATTTTTCATTATATTCATTTCAATTTTACAATACATATATATACATGTCAAAGCATTCATAAACCCCAGTGCGCTAACCCTGGATTAGAATATAACCATAATTCCCTTGAAAAGATCTACAAATAGCATGGGAAAAACACACCATGCCCAAAAGCCATGGGTAGGTATGCCCACCATCTTTGGGTCTACCTCCCATCCTTGGGCCTGCCCAATTATTACTGGGTCCACATAAAATAAAATTTTATACACCCCATGACACATGGAAATAATATTACACACTCAATAGTCATGAGCCGTCAAAGCATCCTTGACACCATAATACATTGGTGGTCCTAATTGTACCATGGTTATGGTCTTGAGAACCATCCTTACTGTAAATATAGCTAACATGTGAGTAGGATATGAGTGATATTTTTTATGGAGCACTTTTAAACCTTAGCCATAGATAACTTTCACTTAAAAGCTAAGTTTTTGAATAACTTTGTTCATGACATCTTTTTTATTTTCTACCATGGTCTTCCTAAGCTACAATCTTTCCTTCCCATCTTAACCACATTTCTCCTCACATTTAGTTCACAATGGAACTTGAAGACAACATTTCCATTCCCTTCCTTGATGTCCTAGCATGTTTCCTATGTAATTCCTCCCTCTCTCACCAAGTCTATCAAAATAAAACCCATACCTATAGATACCTTGATGCCAACTCCCATCATCATCCAGCTCAAATGTATGTTGTGCTTAAAACCCTTGTTTCTAGATTCATTTAGATCTCCTCCTCCCAATATTTTCCAATATAAATATCCCATCTAATCAAATCTCTTAAATAAAATGGTTACTCACCATCCCATATTAACAAAGCATTTAATTCTGGACTCCACCCTCGCCCAAAAATACATCTCCATAACCCTCTCTTAGCCAAGGTAACCTTACCCTATATTCAAGGGGTTATTAATCATATTTCAAAAATTATCTCTAAAAATAATATCAAGACCTTCTTAAAACCCCAAAAAACCCCCATCCAACTCTTTAGGTCAGCTAAGGACAAAACTCACAATATGGTTAGCCGTGTAGTCTATGAAATCCCTTACTCCTATGGAATGTCTTATATACGAAAAATGGGTAGATCCTTCAAATCATGACTCAAAGAACATATGGATGAAACCTACCATAACTGCATTGCTAAATTTTCCATTGCCATGAACTCCCATAATACAAGGAATCTTATTAGTTTTGATAAAACCAAAATCTTAGCTTTTTTCGCCTTCCATACCACATGAGTCATTAGAGAAGCCCTCGAACTTGAAAAACACCCTCACAAATTTAATGAGGATGATAGCTATCTATTGGACAATTGTTGTTATATGGGTGGTTGTGTAAGTGTTTGAATTGATGTCAAACAGGGGTCAACATGATGATTGGGTGTTCAGGAGGAATCGTGGCATGGTTGTCGTAATGTTTTGTAGAAAATCATTATAGTAGCAGGCTTACTCAAAAAGCCATAAAATTATGACTACAATGATGGAATTCCATGGAAACTATATGTTTTATGTAGACAATCATCACAGTAGCAGGCTTACTGAAGAAGGCATAAAATGATCACTACGGTGGTTGAGAGTTCAGTCATCCAAGCACAAGAAGAAGAGTCAAGGAGAAAATTTTAGCAGAGACTTTGCAGCCATATCACAAGTAGAAATGGACTAAAAGCCTACGTCAGACCCTATCCAATGAAAAGTGCTCTAGAAGAGTTTTCTAATGATATGGAGAAGTTCAAAAATGGATTCTTGAGTCAAAAGATATGGCTTTCCAAAGTCCAAGGATTCGAAGACTTAGGAAGGAAGGAATATCGAAGTAGACTACATATTAGATATGAGAATATTGGAGCTCATAACATTGACATATAAGATATTATAACCCTAGAGATTAACACATTGAGACATCAGTGCATCGAATATCAGAACTTCTAAGAGTTGGAGTAGGTGACACATCAGAGGTTGGAACCTTGGGATATCAGAAAGACTGAGGCATCAAAATATCGGGTTATCGGAGGTCTGGGACATTAGAATATTGGAACTTCTTATCTGAGGTATTCTAAAAAGTTACAATGTTCAATAGTTTCGATAGTACTAAAAAAAACCGAGGAATGTCGAAGAATATTAACAAATAATTATGTTTCAAAACAAAGGTTTGATGGACCCTCTTCTCTCTCCTCTCGTAGGACACATGACATCATAATATATGCACCGAGAAGCTACAAAAACATCTAACATCAGCATGAAATGGCAGTATGACATGACATGTGGCAGGATGATTCAACGTTATTGGGTGGACTGATGTGCCAAATCCCTGTGACATGTGTCATCGCTATGAAGCTACCACATGGAGTAATGGCATCATATCATAGGTTGGCATATCAGAGGATGAATACCCTATAACGTCAATGTAGATAATTTTTAAAAGTTGTGATGAAAGGGGCTTTGGATATTAGGTTTGCACTTGGTCATGAGAATCCAAAGAACCAACGATGTAGAGTAGTTAGCAAAGGAAGATTGGCCCTCGATAGGAGAAAAATGCTATATCACCTAAAAGCTAAGCCATGGGTCATAGCTCTCACTACTATGGAGGAAACATTCTCAAGTAGCTAAGCTTCACAAGAGCTAAGGATATCAGGTCTGAGAAATATCATAATGTTCCACCTTTGTGAAGTTACGATGTCGAGTTTCTTCGATGATGGAGTATAATGAGTTAAGGGATGTATGGGTCTAAAACCATGAAATTGAATGCAATATCATAGGAGTTGATTTTTGAAAGGAGCTAAAACTGTAAGGAGACTTTGTAACAAGAAATTGAGGACAACATTTCTGGCAGAGACAAATTCGAGAGAATGAAGGAACTAATCAACTGCTCCACATGCATGAAAGGTTTTGATAAATGAGAATAAAGTGGTCACCTCTCTGAACTGTCAAGCTTTCTGGAGTGATAAATGAGAATGGGATGCTTGGAGGAGTGTGCAAGTCACTTGAGAATTCATTTCTCAACATGGATCTCTACATAGTCAGACGATAAATAACTACAAGGTCCATTTTTGCTTCAGTACTGTGGCACTAAACAACCAGGAGAGAAAACTATGGCAAGGGTAGCCAATCCTAATTACAGTTGGGCAACTAAAGGATAGACAACAAACACTACCTTACGCAGAGTGATTTAGTGGAACAAAATCATTTCGTGCAATAGAGAAGATGGGGGAGTTAAGCTAATTGAGAGAGTGTTTTGTTGTGAGAGGAGTGTATTGAGATAGGGAGGTTGAACGACTAAGGAGAACATTGTGTGAAACAATAGCAAGTTTAGTGAGAGTTTTTTGTAGAGAATTATATGTGTAGTGCTACAGAGGAGTCAACAGAGATCCCTTGACATAGGAGGCGGTGCACAAAGAAAGTGTTGTTGTGAGCAACAAGAATGACCTGGTGCATGAGAGCATAGAAGATAGAGGGAAAAAGTTGAATATGAGGTCAACCATTTTGGTATTTTACTTATAATATTGTATGCCTCTATTTTCATTTTGAAAATTGTATTAAATAGTAGAATAGTGGCATGATAAGGTTGGTGCCTACACACTTAAGAGTTTGGTGCCTCTTGGCAACAGACCAGTGCCTCCTGTGAGTGGGTGATAATAACAAGATAGATGTAATTAATTGGGTTCTTAATTTACATCATAAACAAACAAAAAATTTGGTGGTTTTTTCCCTTTGGGTTTCCACGTGAAAAACATTATGTAAAATGTGTGTGTGCTACTCATGAGATTGTTGTATGAACATCTGTGTTTGAAATTGTTGATTCACTGCTTCAGCGAATGATTTCTCTCACAAGTAGAAGAATATAATAAGGGACTATAAGAATAACCAAAAAAGGAAAGGAGTTACATAATTATAGATTCACCCCCCTCTCAGCAATTCCTTATTTGAACAATTGGTATCATAGTCAAATTCCTTCAACAAAAGTCTAATCACTGGAAGGTAGATCTATAAGGAATTATATCTAGGCAAGAGAGTCAAGAGGCTTACTCAAGTAGAATACTAGTCTTCGATGGGAAAAGCTATTTTTTTAGGAAAGTAAGAATTGAAGTGTATCTTATGTCCTTGGGAGTAGATGTTTGGACTTCAGTACTAGTAGACTACAATGTCCCTGATATTCCTCCCACTAATGGAGATGGTAACAAATTATATGGGAACAATGGTAAAACCAAGAATGCCATTCTTTTTCACCTTAGTCAATCAGAACTTGTAAAAATTATGCATTGTAAGTCTGTTAAGGAAGTGTTGGTAAAGCTTAATCAAAGTAACGAAGGAGATCAAAAAGTCAACCAAGCGAAACTTTAGACCTTCAGAATGAGGCTTGAGAGCTTGAGAATGAGTGAAAATGAGATCATAGTAGAATACTTCCTCATAGCTAATGAAGTGACTGATATGATTAGAGGACTTGGTGAAGTGGTCAAGGAGGACATGATTGTTTAGAAAATATTAATATCTCTACCCATGATATTTAATTCCAAAGTCTCAGCTATTGAAGTGGTGGCTAATTTAAAGGATCTCAAGATGGACCAACTGCATGGTACTCTCACAACCTGTGAGATGAGAGTAGGAATAGAAAAGTCTAACTCGAAGGAAGGAACATTCAAAGTATTCAGAAAGGCCAATGAGCATAAATATCATTAAGACTGCTCCAACTGTGAATTTGATCAGGAGCTGACATAACTAGCCAGAAAGCTAAAGTGTGGCTTAGGAAAATATAAAGGGAAGTTTCCCTTTAAGTGTTTTGACTATGGAAGAGTTGGACATTTCTTGTCCAAACCCCCCTAAAAAGAAAAGGTTGAAAAGAAAGAGGATCTAAAATTTCGGCACGAGTCTCACACTAAGGAAAAGGGTTTCTACCCGAAAGAGGATAAGTCATAACCATAGTCATATAGTGAAAACTCATTAGAGAATTAGTCACATAAGTATCTTCTTATGGCCTTTGAAATAGGCTCCAAGAAATAAGGTATTACAGATTATGAAGAGGAAGAAGAAGAAGGAATAGTGGACCTTGAAGGGGAACTCATGAGTTCCCTTGACGAGTTAAATAAGGCAAAATAATAGGGATAATCACATGAAAGAACAATTACAATGTACATAGCAAGGTATTTATAACTCTGACAATGAGGAGATTTCCTATCAAAAGGAAAAGCTTGAGGAATCTATCAAGAGAAAAGATATTCTAGTAATTCTATTGGAAGAAAACAAAGGAACATGTGAGAGACTAGAAGAGGAGAACAAGTATCTCAAATAGGAGCTCCTCAATTTAAAAAGGGAAATGATCTCATAGACATGCAAATATGATATTTTATATTTGAAATTTAAATTGGATGAAGCTAAACGAAAAGAAGAGGTTCTTCAAGATTTGATCCCAGAATGGCGAGAGAAATGTCAGTGTCTTGAAGCAGAGGTTGTCTCTCTGAGAACTTATCTTGAGAGAACAAAGACCAAGAAGGGTTGAAATAAAAAAACTTGCCGAAGGGACAAGGAGACTAGATTAGATCCTGAGTAGTCAAAGGCCCTCAGGAATAAAAACTGGTCTGGTGTTCAAGATACAAGAATATTCTATGGGGAAGATAAAATTTAGGTCCGCATGTTTCAAAGAACCACAGTGACATGGGAAGACGAATCATGAAAGAATTAAATTAGACAAAACAAGATCAGAGAAAATGGGAGATTGCCAATGGAGAATGAACTAATTATCCACACAAGCAAGGTATTTTCTTGCACAATCTCATATTGGTTCCAACAATATTCATGCCTATTTGTTTTATGATGACTGTTGTAAGTGTCATACCTTTGGACATAAATCTATTGACTGTAGAAGGATCAAAGTTGAAAGAGATGAAAATCATAGATATAATACATATCTACTTTCTAAATCTCAAAACTCTTCTCTCGTAAATTAGAATGTATTATCTCCGTTGATAAGTGAAGTAGAATGATTCAAATGTAATAATTTTGGGCACAAATCCAATGAGTTTATATGCAGGTATGAATACCTCTCTAAGCCCCAAAATATTAGACAGTCATCTATCCAAACAAATATGGGGAGCTCGAAATAAGAGACTAAAAAGAGCATGCAACATGGACTCGCCTTATCAGCTCATAATCAAGAAAAAAATGGTATGTTGATAGTGGTTGTTCCAAACATATGACTGGGCAAAAAAGAACATGTTCATCTATAAAATAAAAGGATAGAGGAAACAATGTCACCTTTGGAAACAATGCTCCAACAAGAATCAAGGGTGAAGGTGTTGTTAGCCTTGATCAAAAAACAAAAGCACAAAATGTGTTGTATGTAGAAGGTCTCAAGCATAATCCTCTTAGTGTTAGCCAAATGTGTGATAATGGCTACAATGTGACCTTTTGATCTAAACATTGTGAGCTCCGCAACATGAAGAATGGAAAATTGGTGGGAAAAGCAATCAGAACCCACAATAACATATATGTGTTTAGCGATTCCAAGGTTAACTTCTATTTAAGAAAAACAAGTGAAACATGATCGTGGCACAATAGGATTGGGCATATGAATTTTGGCACTTTGATAAAAGTGAGAAAGATAGGAGCCATGAGAGGATTACCAAGGCTGTGAAGGCTTGATAACTCAATCAGCAAGTTATTTCATTTTGGAAAACAGACTAGGACTCATATCAAGTGAAAAGAGTTCTCCTCATCCAAACCTCTAGGGTTCATTCATATAGACATTTATGGCCCAACTACAAAAAAAACTTGAAAAGGGGAGAGGTATTTCATGTTTCTCATTCATGATTTCACCATGGCCACTTAGATTATCCTCTTAAAAGAAAAATCAGAAGAATTCAAGAATTTCAAGAAGTTTAAAGATCAGGTAGAAATTAGAAAGAGTTAAAAATAAAATTTTGAAGATTGGACAGAGGGGGAGAGTACACCTCAAGAGAATTTTAGGAATTCTATGAAGAGCACTCCCCGTTCCCGATCCCGGAAACCCTAGTAGTGACTACTGTGTTATACTATCACCATGAAACCTATGCTCTTGCATGCCTTGATGTTTGAAGAAAGTAGTCCCCACTCCCTTCAGAACATTTCCAAAGAATCCTTCTTAAAACCTAGTTTTTAAGATCAATGCTCTTTCCCCGTGTCTCACATGCATTGATTTGCAGAGTTTAACATTGTGACTCATGCCGATCGACATTACTATTAGTCCAATACCTGTGCCAGTCTATTTCTAGAAAGTTTTTATAAAAGGAAATGAAGTTTCACGTCTAGAAACTTCTAGTGGTGATGTGCTAGATGTTCATTTGGTTGAATAAGGGCGAAGAAATCCATATAAGGCTCTTTCCCCCTTAAAAGTGGACATTCCTAAGGAGATAATACCTTCTTTCCCCCTCGAGTGGTTCTCATTCTTATTCTCCTCTCTCTATGTAAACCATTTCCTCTTACCATTTTTGGTTACTAGACAATACGACACATAGTGAAAGTGGTGGAGAGATAGAACCAACTACAAATTCTGAAATCTTGAGTTTTTGATAGAATAAGATTAGTCTTAGATGACGAAAGACTAGTCTTTGGTAGCGAAAGCATGAGGACAGAGAGTTAGAGATTGGAAGCCATTTCATGTCAAGCTGCAGGACGAAAAGAGTGTTGAAAAGGTGTGTAGCAAGACTTGGATACCACAAATGAGATCTCCAATGTCAAGGCCTCAGTTGTATTTCTCTTTGAATTTTATTTTAATACAACTAATGGTTTCTTTCCTATGTCGGGTGTAATATTACATTTTATAGCTTAGAACTCCTTGACCTTTTAAGTAGATTAGATTTGATTTTATGCTATCATGTTTGTTGTTGTTTCTTCCATGTTTGTTTTAGGTACTTGAATGGAAGGAACAAAAGGAAGTTGGAGCAAGGAAGAAAGATTAACTTATTCAATTCTAATCTGAGGAAATTAACATTAGATTATCTTGTTTGTGGCTAGACCCACTCTCTTGGGCTAGAGGGATTGTCTCTATCTATAGAGAGAATCTTCCTACTCCACAGTTACAAAAAGTGGACAAAGAAGATTGAGGGTTGCTTCTATGTAATGGTAGATGAAGTAGGTTCACAACCTAAGTCCTTTAAATAAATATGAACTTAGATGATGAGGAAAGTTCATATTTGAGCTCTGTAGATCTGGAGGAGACAAATTTAGATAGTGAAGGTGAGGAAGTAGGTATGACTGCAAGGCCAAAGACACCCTCCAGGTATATACAAAAGGAACATCCTTAGATTCAAATTCTTGGAGATCAAAGTCATGGTGTCCAAACAAGGAGGAAACTTGTTAGTTGTACAAGTTATGTGAATCAAGTTCTGTTATCACAAATAGAACCCAAGAACCTCTGTCAACCAAGTGAACACAAGTTTTGGGCGAAACTTGTGAATGAGGAACTTGATCATATTGAAAATAAGGACAGTTGGGAGCTTGTTGCAAGGCTGAGAGAGAATTTTTTTCTTAGATCCAAATAGGCTTTCAAGAAAAACTTGAACGAAAAGACTGAAGTAATCCAGAAACAATCTCGATTGGTGTTATAGACATTTTTGGGCACTTCGACCCCAATCATAAATGTCCATAAATTGAGGGCTCCTAAGTACCTAAAAGTCTTACTTCACTACCTAAAGGAACAAGGTCATCTGATTACATCATCTCCCAGAAGTTCTCCACTAAAAACTGCTCATAAATGGTCAAAATTGGACCATACTGAAAACCCGCTGTAGAGGGTACAATGCATATCACCTTCCCAGTGTACACAATGCGATGCATACTGAATGGCTCCTCTATAGGGTGTGATGGTCGTGAATGGACAAATGGAAAGGACAAAATACGAGGTGGAAGATCATGGAATCTTCCAAAAGCTTCCCCTCTAACACTTGCCTCTCTGTTTTCAACCAGGGATGAGTAAGAGATCATCATTCTCCAAGTGAAAGTAGGAACTATCAGAGAGAGGAAACTAATGAAAACCCCAAAAGATGACTCACCTTCCTACAATCATCTATATATGGATCCCTCATCACAAAGATCCAGAGGCTAGAATATTGTATCTTGTAGAGAAGTGTTGTTGGTTTTCTGGTGTATATTCATAGTGTTGGGTGATCTAAGCTTTACTTGAGGTGAAGAAGGGATTTCTAGCTGGAGGATGATGCTAGGTCAGAACATATGGTTGTAATCCTCTTGCTACTTTTCATCTTAATAAAGCTATTCAAGTTTTCCTCCATATTCTTGTATGTTTACTTATATATGCATTTGTATGGTTAACACACATCTGGTCCTGTGTTATTTATGAATATAGATCTTTGTTCTTCGATAGTAGTATCTTGTTGTGATTCCATAGGTGCTCTTTGAAGCTAGGCAGATGAAGAAGAAGTGGCAAAGCTCTATGAGGAAGGAGACGAATCAAACAAGGAAATAAAGTGCAAGACTAAGGTTGGTCTCCTTGGTTCCACTCTTATCTATTTTCATAAAGGAAAACGAAAGTAGACTTTACTTGTTTGTTTCTAAGATAGCTACCAGTCTTAGTGGGAATAGCAGCATCCGAGTCGACACTATTCTCGGTAACAAAATGGTGACTCTGCTAGGGAGCGACTAGATTGTTTATTAGCCTATCTTTGTTTCTTTTATAAACTTACATATGGAGCCTGAAGTCAAGCCAGCTAGCCTTCGAATTGCATTTGTTATACAAATGCAAAGTATATCAATGTTGCTTTAGTCTATCTCTGGGTTTTTTTTATGAATTAAACAATCGATCTGCAAATAGTCTAATTGCGCTAAGTGGTGGCTCTAGTAACCTCCTTAGATCTAACCCTGTGATTTACATATAGTGAACATCACTTACTCGGCCTAAATCCCTGAACTGAATTGTAAATTGTGAGTAAAAATTCATTCAAAGACTCACACTGGTACCATTGCTCCCTGCCTTCAAGGCAGTCTGTATGCATTGCACTTCCCGAGTGCAGTAAGTGCGCTGCATACTGAATTCACTGTGTGACAGGTCTGATAGTCAGTGAAGGTTAACTTTACCTTCAAACTTTGGTTTTTCCCTCACTGTTTTCAGTCCTATTCAGGATTTTGTTGTCTATGGTTAGTGTATCTCTATGAAAAACCCATTCTCTTACATTATTCCGCCTCCATAGTGCAAAGAACTGTAAGTTTTTTTTATGTATTGTGCACCATTTTCAGTTCTATTTTTGTAAAGAAGTAACATAGTCGAACTGTTGTTTCTTGATCTGAAAGTGTCATAGTTGTCATTTTCAGTCATAGAAGACAATCCCATTGTTATTGATAGTCAATTATACAGTTACTATTGCATATGATTTGAATTAGTATTTTTTAAAGTGTCGAAAAGCAATTTTCATTTTGAAATTGCAAAGTGTCTCTCTTACCTTCACTTCATTTTGAAAAGAAATTTGTTGAGTATTATCGCTTTGAAAATAATTCAGATTTGCACTTAGCTTTCTTATCATCATTCATACCTTAAGAAGGTTGAAAAACAAATACATGCATGTGCATTTTCATTTAGACTGCTTGGTTTGATTTAGGACGGTGCATTTAGCGTGTGCTCTGTGCTCTTTGCTAAAAGATTCTTAACTTTATTTCCTTAGTAGCTAGGATTTTCATTGCCAAAAGAAGATTAAATGTTTGTTTATCATCTTAAACTGCATTTTAGGAATTGTATACACATCACGTGGTGAACCTGAAAGGAAAACTTTTAAGCAAGATCAACTTAAAATAAATTTAATGAATCTAACAATGGTTTGGAACCTAACGCACAACATCTAGATGTCTAGGCTAGAGATGTATTCCGACGTTGTAAAACCTGGTAACTGTTGTCTTCATTGTTGGTTGGGTGATTCCTCCAATATGAGATGGCAAGTGCCAGTACGGACTTGTGCTCCCACATACCATCGAGTATATTTTGGGAGACCACAATAGGTTGCATCCTTTATCCTTAGGAAGCCGTGTCCGCAGCCCTATCGATTGCAATGCACTGAACACAACATTCGGGAATATTGACTGCCATACCGTAAAAAGTATTTTGCAGTTTTGCGATTGGTTTGGTAATCCCCTCTGCCTAGATCTCCAGAGAAGTCCATTTTGCTCCTTTTCAGACTCCTTAAAAGAAAACATCCTCTGAGCACTTGTCACTTCAGGCTCAATAGGAATCGAAGGTGACTAGAGTCATCTTTTTTTTTTCTCGACTCTTTAAAATTGAAAAAACAAGTTGTGTCAAAGCATCTAAAATTTATTTTAATCGGAATAACATCACAAATTCCCTCATTGGTCTTTAGGTTGAGAAAATGGAGTCTACCAACCAAGTATTTCCCCTTTGAGGAAATCCTAGTCCCTTCTCCTCTTGGGGAGATGTTGGTGCACCCCATATGGCCACATTGTCACTTCTTGGGTTGACGATTGGTTTGCCTGTCTGGCTCTTCTCTACCTCTATCATTTGGAATCTTGGAATTCCTGAACAGTCAAGTCAATAGCTAGATGAAACTAGAGTTTCCTTCCAACCTTTTACTTCATTTGATTCTCCCTCTCCTCCTTCCTCTTCGCTTGATAAAGCTGATAAAGCTAAAAATCAAGTAACTGAGAAGAAGAAGAAGAAGAAAGAGAAAAAATGAAAAGAAGAAAAAGGAACCAAAATCAAAAGGGAGCAACCAAGCGTCATCTAGGGAAAATCCTCACCCCACATGTCTAAACCTAAATCTCCTTGTGTCACTTGCAATGGAGACCACTATCACCGAGATTGTCCCTGCATCCCACGAATCTTAAGGGACTAGTCTCCTCATTTGCACAATCTAGTGTCATCAACCTCTGATGATCATGTTGAATGCACACCATCAACCAGTGAAAGTGAAGCACCTTGACACAAAAGGAATCCTAGATTTCCTTGTAAATTGTGTGAAGGCAATCACGCCGTCCACCATTGTCCCTTCCTTGATGAAGCTAAAAGAGTTTTGGATGACCATCCTGCTTCACTGCTACGGCTCCCTCCTAGATATAAAAAACTCTTGCCAAGTCCACCACTGGTTGAAATTTCGGTTGGCCTGTCATTGTGGTCAGCTGAAGCATCTATCATTTAAAATGAAACCTCTAAATCCATACCGGAAGAAATTCAAAAGGTCAAGATGGTAGTTGACTCGGCCTTGCCTTCAGAGTGTTCATCTTCAAATGATACTGTCACTGAAGAGAAAGAGAATGACACCGTTCAAATTCTTTTCGTAAACAAAGACTCTGATGAACTTGGGGGAAGTCCACCCGTTCCTCTATCGTAGGAAGGAAGTTCATCAGAGTCATATCCGACCGTCTACTCGGTCCCACCTCCAAGCAACCTAGTCATTTCCTTTGATTGGAATCTACTAGGCAGACCCCGTTTACCAGCTAGAGTACCATTCAAAATCATTGTACAAGCTTACAGAATGGTCATGGTTGGTACCATCATCGATGAAGGGGATTTTGTGAGTATCCTTTCCTCAATTGCTTGGAGAGCGCTTGGTTCACCATCGCTTTTGCCCGCAATGAGAAATCTGACAGGATTCGACAAAGGAACCAGTCGACCTTTAAGGATCCTTCCAAATGTGCCCATTAATTTGAGAAGGAAAACCATTCACATGAACGTGATGGTAGTTCAAGGACCCTTGGATTATAATCTACTCCTTGGACGTGACTATATTTATTGCATGGGAGCCATCGTCTCCTCACTCTTTAGAGTAATGTGTTTTCCGCACGAAGGCAGAATGGTCAAGCTCATGGACCAAATGTCATTCCCCATTTCACACATCGCAAATAGTCAAATACCATCCCTAAATGGTCTTTTCACGCAAGGAATATCTCATCGATCTCTAATCCATCCACCTAATGAGCACGAGTGATTCAGGAGGATGTGACTGAAACCTAGGGGGCATGCACCCTGGTCTTTTTTGGCAAGAAAACCTTGGGTATAGAGTGGGTTTCCACGTCGGATATATGACTAGTCTGACACACCCGTCCTCACAGGAAAATGGGATTAGGCCGGAATAAGATACCTTCGTTAAAGTTATGTGAGTGGCATGCGTCTGCACTGCTCACCTTTGTCTATTTCGATAGACATCGCCAAGGTAGCATTCGGTCTGCTATGCGGTGAACTTTCATGGTAACCTAGAAATTTATCGCTATACCTGGGGGCATGCAAACCTTTCCACATGCAAGCGAAGGGTGACTATTTATTTTTAAATTTGTAGGACCTCTAACCCTTTAAACCTGTAAGGCTGGTCGTTTCCTAGCTTGCATAAAGAAAGGATTTGGGGCAAAGCTTCATAGGTGCAAGCCCCTTCAAAATGGTACCTTGAATGAGACATCCTTATTATACGACTGGCGAGCAGTGTTACCACAGGGTTCAAGCTCGTTAAAAAATAAACCTCCCATGAGAAGTTTTAGCACATAGTTCAAGCTCGTTAAAAAATAAACATAAGTCATGAGAAAATGTTTCCCCCAGAGTTTAAGCTCATTAAAAAATGAATCGGTAAATTACCATTGTGAATGCCTTATCATCAGCTTTTGAGCCCTGGTCATGTTCTCATCATCACCTCTGCTCTGTGTTTAGCCGATCATTCACCTCCATTTGATTGTTTACCCTTTTGAGGAACATCTGCAAAGAGTGATTATATTAGCCATCCTTGTGACACTGCCCTGATTGGAAAATTCCAAACCTTACCTAGAATCAGTAGCTACCCAATATCATCACTCGTTCCTCAAAAAACGAGTCTCCTTTAAGCTCTTTTTAACTGACTCATAAAATATGAAAA
>APFE031308198.1:0-14316 GCA_000404065.3 Pinus taeda | reverse complement strand
GATAGATCAATGCCTTAGAATTCAACCTCTTCGAGGGGGAAACCTCCTTTACATTACATAAATGAACAATTCTTGGATCATACAAATGAAAAGACCTCCTTTCTATATATAGGAGTCTAAGGAGCCACAATATAACCCAGCAGACCTAACAATAATAATATAAAGCCACAAGAATAACAACAGTGGGCTTCTATGGGGCACAATAGTAACAATATGGGCACTACATGGCTACATCAATATAATAAGGGGGTTGTACTAATAATAATAAGGGGTTACACTAGTAGTATAGGGGCCTAACAATTACACAAAAAGATCGAGCGCTTGTCTTGTTCGGCATGTTAAAACTATCGAAAATTCATCCCTTTTGTATTATTTTACGCTTTTTCAGACTTAAGGGATTACATGATGAAAATGAATCATTGGAGTCTCCTTTCTTTTCCTTTCAGACTCTCTAAAATTGAAAGGGACCGAGTTATCTTTGTCGTTGAACTCATTAAAACTGAATAGCAACATACTCATCTAAATGGATGAGAACGAATTTCCCTATCACTAGGATCGCTAAAATATAGCGATAGGTTCATGTGAAGGGTGGATTATAGAAAAAGCATATGTTATACTCCTCAAACTTGACAAAAATAAAGAGGTACTGGTCAGCAATGACTGGGGAAAATTGGGAAGAAAACCTGAAAAAGCTTTATTGGTAGCAAGTCGCTCTTGAACATGACATTTTCCTTCCGAATCCAAGCCGGGTTGGGTTGTTCTGTTCGCTGGTCATCACCATTGGTCGATCACACCATCCATCTCTGGGATTAACTCTACCAATCCATCGTCAGTGTCACTGATATGTTCAAGAGAAGTCATTCAGACAATTCGCCTGTGTCTCACCCACTACAATACATTCATGCTCCATTCCTTCATGACCGCCACCTTGAACCCTGTATCGTCATATTGTTTTCACCTCCAAAATCATTTGCTTCGTTCCGTTTCCTTGATGTGGGATTCATTAAGGCACTCCTGCGATGGGTCACTTCTTGTTGACATTAGCCCATTATCCAAGAAGTTGACTTAGGAACAACCCTTTCAGTACTTTGAAGCTTGCATGCCTCAATGACAAGTTTCTCACTTTCGGCAACAGGTTTACATCAATGACCTTCGACCAAGATATTTTACGTGGTGTTCGATGCCAAGTCCTTTTTCACACCACGTGAGTTGTACTGTAGTACCTTGAGGGTCATTGTCATTATTGGTGATTCCTCTCGCGATTGTTAACAGCTTACATCATTGGCTGGTAACCAGGTGATGTCCTTCCATGTTCGACTCGAGAACATTTTTCACATGGATCGACTTGTACTCCGAGTGAAGATTAAACGAGTTTTGAAGACCCCGGATCTAGTTTCATTCATCCGAGTTGCGATATATTCAGGAATATAAATACATCAAGTGTACATCCTTTCCAAATAGATGATCATCAAAATCAAAGGATGATGAGTCCAAATCATCAGTCTGCCACACAGACGATTTTCTGTCCTATGTACATGAAAATGAATTTATAAAGTTGAGCATGGGAATGCCTGCCTCAGCTATATCATGAAAAGATGTTGTCAAAATAATGTATTGTATTGTATTTTATTACAGGTTGCCTCCCAGCTCGAAAAAACTTAGGATCCTCATAGTAAAGCATTTCACTCGACATCAAAAGGATTAACGACGTCATGCTTTACGGGGCAACTGTTATAGACATTTTTGGGCACTTCAACCCCAATCATAAATGTCCATAAACTAAGGGCTCCTAATTCCCTAAAAGTGTTGCTTCACTGCTTAAAGGAACAAGGTCAGCTGATTACATCATCTCCCAGAAGTTCTCCACTAAAAACTGCTCATAAATGGTCAAACCTGGACCATATTGAAAACCCAGTGCAGAGGGTGTGATGCATATCACCTTTCCAATGTACAGGGTGCGATTCATACTAAATGGCTCCTCTGCAGGGTGCGATGTTCGGGAATGGACAAATGGCAGGGACAAAATGCGAGGTGGAAGATCATGGAATCTTCCATAAGCTTCTCCTCTGAGACTTGCCTCTTTGTTTTCGACCAGGGATGAGTAAGAGATCATCATTCTCCAAGTGGAAGAAGGAAGTATCAGAGAGAGAACACTAATCAAAACCCCAAAAGATGACCCACCTCCCTACAATCATGTATATATGGATCCCTCATCATAGAGATTCAGAGGCTTGAATCTTGTATCTTGTAGAGAAGTGTTGTTGGTTTTCTGGTGTATATTCATAGTGTTGGGTGATCTAAGCTTTACTTGAGGTGAAGAAGGGCTTTCTAGCTGGAGGATGATGTTGGGTTACAACATATGGTTGTAATTCTCTTGCTACTTTTCATCTTAATAAAGCTATTCAAGTTTTCCTCCATATTCTTGTATGTTTACTTATATATGCATTTGCATGGTAAATGCACATCTGGTCCTGTGTTATTTATGAATATAGATATTTGTTCTTCGATAGTAGTATGTTTTTGTGATTCCATAGGTGCTCTTTGAAGTTGGGCAGACGAAGAAGAAGCGGCGAAGCTCTATCAGGAAGGAGAGGAATCAAACAAGGAAATCAAACGCAAGACTAAGGTTGGTCTCCTTGGTTACACTCATATCTATTTTCATAAAGGAAAATGAAAGTAGACTTTACGTGTTTGTTTCTAAGATAGCTACCAGCCTTAGTGGGAATAGTAGCATCTGAGTGGACACTATTCCCGGTAACAATTGGTCTGCAAAGGGTATGCCAAATAGAAGGTCTAGGTTTCGAAGAAACCTTTGCACAAGTAGCTCAACTGGAAGCTATTAGGATATTTGTTTCTCTTTCCATCCATAAGAATATCAAGGTATATCAGATGGATGTGAACTTTTCATTTGTTAATGGAGATTTAGAAGAAGAAGCTTACATTGAGTAGCTACAAGGATTTTTTTCTCACCTGTGATGAAGGGTTTGTAGGAAAACTGAAGATGACCCTGTATGGATTAAAACAAGCTCGCAGAGCTTGGTAAAAAAGTTTTGATAAGTACCTTTAGAAACAAGGTTATAAGAAATTCATAGTTGATAGCAACCTTTATGTAAAGTCTAAAGGCGACCGTCTACTAATAGTAGTTGTGTATTTGGATGATGTATTATTTGGCAGGAATATGGAACACTTGGGGAATCAATATGCAAAATGTATTAAAAAAGTATTTGAATTTCCATGATCGCAAAAATTTCCTTCTTCCAGGGTATGCAAATTACTTAGTCTCCATAAGGAATTTTTATATCCCACACCAAATATCTCAGGAAAAATATAAAGAAATTTGGACTAGAAGATTGCAAACCAGTCAGCACACCCATGACTACAGGATGCAAGTTCTGCAAAGAAGATGGAGCACTGCCAGTAAATCAACTTGAATAGAGGTCAATGATAGGAATATTATTGTATATGATAGCCTCAAGGCTAGTCATCATGCAAGTAGTGGGGCTTCTCGCTAGATTTCATATTTTCTCACGTGAGAGTCATGTTGTTGTTGTCAAAAGGATTTTCAAATATCTACAAGAAACAACATAGTATGGACTATGGTATGCGAAGAGAGAAGAATTCAAATTGAAGACTTGATCACAGGAAGAGTACTTATGGTGCATCTTTCTTCTTAAGAAAATGCTTCATGTCGTGGGTCAGCAAGAAACAAGCCTCCATTTCTCTGTCGAGTGTTGAAGAAGAGTACATTGTTGCTACTACTTGTTGTATGTAGATTTTATTGATGAAGAAAACCTTGAAAGATATACAGGTATGTCTAACTAATGCCATTCCAATAATGTGTGACAACACAAGTGCCATAAAAATTTCCAAAAATCCAGTCATGCATTGATAGACTAAGCATATTCATATCAAGTTCCATTTCTTGAGGGAACACGGTGCAACCAACACTTTCATACTTGAGTATGTGGCTACTAGAGAGAAACTAGTAGATATTTTTACCAAGCCACTAGCAAGAGAACCATTTGAATATCTCAGTCAATAGATAAGAGTTGTGACTCCTCCCTCCAAATGACTTGATTTTGGTTTGTGGTGGAAATTACTGAGCATGTGGGACTCATGAGAGGGTAGGCTACAATGGTTCAAGGAAAGTATTCGAGAAGTATTCTTTGCCACTGATGTCAAAGGAGGAGATTATTGTTATCATAGTAGATGAGGCCTTTCCTGAGGGGGAGCTTATAATGTTTCCATCAATAGAAAAGGAGCATATTTTTTAGACAATTACTCATATATGGGTGGCTATTTAAGTGTTGGAATTCATGTTAAACATCGGTCAACATGATGATTGGGTGTTCGGGAGGAATCCCATGGTTGTTGGAATGTTTTGTAGAAAATCATCATAGTAGCAGGCTTACTAGAAAAACCATAATTATGACTACAGTGATGGAATTCCATGGAATTTGTAGGCTTTAAGTAGAGAATTGTCACAGTAGTAGGCTTATTAAAGAATCCATAAAATGATCACTATGGTGGTTGAGAGTTTGACATTTCAAGCATAAGAAGAAGATTCAAGGAGAAAAGTGTAGCAGATTGTTTACAACCATCTCATAAGTAGAAAATGGAATCAAAGACTACATTGGAACCTATTAAATAGAATCTGTTGTAGAAGTAGTTTCCAATGATATGTAGAAGTTCAAAAATGGATTCTTGAATCAAAATATATGGTCTTTCGAAGTCCACAGATTTGAAGGCTTTGGAAGGAAGGAAAGAATATCAGACAACATATTGGATATCGAGATATTAGAGATCATAAAATTGGCATATCAGGTACCAAAACCACATAAATCAACAAATCTCAACATCAACACATCAGATATCGAAACCTTGAAGATTTGGAAAAAGTGGCACATTAGAGGTTGGAACCTTGGGGTATCAGAAGGATAGAGGCATTGAAATATTGGGATATCAGAGGTATAGGACATTGGAATATCATAACTTCTTAACGTAGGTATTCTAAGAAGTTATGATGTCCAATAGTTCTAATAGTACTCAAAAGGACCGAGGAATGTCAAAGAATGTTAACAAAGAATTATGTCGCAAAACCAAGGTTTAATGGGCTATCTTCTTTTTCCTCTAGTAGGAAACATGGCAACATAAGATTGGCTCTAAGAAGTTGTAGTGGCATCTGATATTAGCGTCATGTGGCAGTACAAAAGGACACGTGGCAGGTTGATTCAACATTATTGGGTGGCCTAATGTTCCATATGCGGGTGACACGTGTCATCTCTATGAAGTTTCCACATGGCGTAATGACATCATATCAGAGTTTGGATTATCAAAGGATGAAGACCTCGTAACTTCAGTGCAAATGACTTTGAAAAGTTACGATGAAAGGGGCTTCTCATATTGGGTTGGAACTTGGTGATGAGAATGAAAACTACTAGGGGCAAAAAGAAGTTACCAAAGGAAGATTGACCATCGACAGGAACAGAATTTTGTAGCTCCTAAAATCTAAGTTGTAGGTCACAAGTCTTAGTTCCATGGACAAAAAATTCTCAAGGATCTAAGTGTCACAGGACCTAAGGATATCAATGCAGAGAAAAATTGTAATTTTCCACCTTTGTTAAGTAATGATGTGGATTTTGTCCAATGATGCAGTACAATGCGTTAAAGGATGTATGGGTCAATAGATATGAAATTAAATGCAGGCTCAAATGAGTTGATCATTGAAAAGGGATAATCTTGCAAGAAGACTCTGTAATAAGAAATTGAGGACACCATTTCTGGTAGAGACAAATTGGAGAAAATGAAGGAAGCAATTGGTTGTTCTGCATGCATGAATGGTTGTGATAAATGAAAATAAAGTGGTCGCCTTTGTGAAATGTCAACATATGTGGAGCGATAAATGAGAATTGGACTCTCGAAGGATTCTACAGGTCACGTGAGAAAACATTTCTCAATATGGAGCTATACACAGTAAGATGATAAAGTACTACAAGGTCCATCTCTATTTCGTTACTATGATAAGAAACTGTCAGGAGCCACAATAGTGTCAAGTGAGGCCATGCCTAAGTAAAATTGGGTAGTTAATGGACAAACATAAAACACTACCTTGCACAGAGTACCTCAGTGGAAAAAAACCATGGCTTGCAATGAGGAAGATGGGGGAGTTGAGTTAATTGTGAGAGTGTTGTGTTGTGAGAGGAGTGTATTGAGATAGAGAGGTCGAAGCACCAAGGATAGCATTGTGTTAAATAGCAGCAAGTGAAGTGGGAGTGCTGTGTGGAGAATTATAAGGGTAGTGTTAAAGCATTTTCAGCAGTGAGTCCTTGACAGAGGAGGTAGAGCGCAGAGGAAGTGTTGATGCGAGTGGCAAGAAAAGGCCTGATGTATGAGAGCACAAAAGATAGAATTCATAATTTTAATTTGCAATCATCCATTTTTGTATTTTATTTATAACATTGTTTTCCTTTGTTCTGAGTTTGAAAATTGTATGAAATAGTAGAACAGTAAAAAGAATAGGGTGGTGCCTTCATACTGAAGAGGTTGGTGCCTCTTAGCAAGTTTGTGTTTTCTAACCAAAGGGGGTTGGTGACTCATGTGAGTGTGTGCTCACAAACAGATAAATTTAATTAAGTGGGTGCTTAAATTACATCATAAACAAACAACAAATTTGATGCCTTTTTCCCTCTGGGTTTCCACGTGAAAAACATTATGTCAAATGTGTGTGCGTTGCTCATGAGATAATTGTATGAACATTTGTGATTGAAATTGTTGATTCACTATTTCAGTGAATGCTTACTCTCACAAGTAAAAGAATATAAGAAGATACTATAAGAAGAGAAAAAGGAAGAGTTTCATAATTATTGATTCACCCCCCTCTCGGCGATTTCTTATTTCAACATGATCATTTAAGCCAATTCAGGAAACCCATATTTCATTTCATGTCTCCTAAACCCTATTCCCTATTTTCAAGTTCTAACCGCTCTTAGCCCCTCCCCTCCCTCTCCTTTTGTTCATCTAATTCTCGTTCTGCTTCTTTTTCATCTACCTTTCATAAGTTTTAATGGTTTGCCTTGAATTGTTCCCCCTTCCTATAATTTGTCCCTCTTGTTTCAATTTAATTTTTACTTTATTTAATTTTAATTTAATTACATTCAAATTTAAATTTAACTTAACATAGTCCATATTTTTAATTCAATTTTAATTTTAGTTTAATTCAATTTAGTTCAATGATTTTTTAATTTCGTTTCCTTCTATTTTAATCTAATTTTACCATTCTTAACTTACTAATCCATTTTTTCCAAACTTATTTTAATGATCATTATAATCCAGTATTCCTAAATATTTTTCAAATCTTCATTGATTACATTTTGACAAAATAAAAATAAAAGTGATTAATTTAATATTTACTAATTAATAATTGTAGTCATTACAATTCGTTTAATTTAGTTATCTTTTTAATTTTTTTTCTAAAATTATAAAATAAAACTCTTTGGACTTGAAATTATTAAATATAATTCTTTTGAACTAAAATTAATTTTTTTCATTTTTTTAATTCCTTTAATAATTTACCATTCCTAAAATCAATTCTTTTTAATTTCTTTATTAAAATTTACCAATCTTATATTTTCAATTATTATTATCTTTTCAAAAGCTTCAATAATTCCTTATGACCATTTCTTTTCCTTTGAATTCCGTTATTAATATTTACCAATATAATTTATTTATTATATTTTCAAAAGTTTCAATAATTTCTTCTTACAAAATGTTGGGCATGGAATCCCCCCAAGGCATGTTTTGGGGTTCAAAGCCAAAGTTTTGACCGAATCTTGTAGTAAAGCTCCGCGAATTCTGGGTGCGGGGCGCAAAAGTATGATAGGATCACAGGGTTGTCCACCCTCGTTTTGTAATGTAATGTCGGCTGGATAGACCTACGCATGGTCTGTGGACCATGGGATTGTATAAATTCAGCAAGGCTCTAAGTGTAAAAACGAGATAGATAATGGAAGATAAGTATGAGAAGTCTAGGTGACTGAGTCACAAGTAGAGTGTGTCTTTGGGTCGTAGTGTAGGAGAAGGCTCTGCAGCTGAGTGCGTAAAGGCCTAGTAGTCCGCAGCTGAGTGCGCGGACCCCTCCAACTGAGAGCATAGGGCGAAGTCGAGTTTGTAACCAAGGAAGGAACTAATAAAGAGAAGTTATGTTATAATTCTGTGTATTTGTTCTTGGGTTAATGAATGATTGATATAATTTGCAAATATACTATTTATTTACTACTTGCACCTATATGAATGGTTTATATTGTTACGTATGCTTAAAGAACTCAAGTAGGAAAAGATAATCATATAACATTGGAATACCAGTAATGTCTTGGGTAATAACACTGAGTGTGGCGTTTAGCCCCTCGGTAGGGCTACGCGAAGGTAGTATATCAGGCTGTGAGGTATGGGAAAGTGCACGAAGAAACCTGCACACAGGGTAAAACCGCAGACCACTTGCACTCATCAGACATCTCCAGGGTGTGGAAACCTATTTCTAGCACCCTCCCATACTACTTCAAGTGAGACCTCAATCTGAACTCTATAGACTGTTGCTAAAAGGGCCAGTAGTACCAGGATTTGTTTGGCTAACTTAACTCTGAACTTGGGTTAGGCCCCAATAAGCCAACAAATGGTTCTATTGACAGTATCAGGATTTGCATAGAGAAGCCTAATGTTGTATCATAGGAACCTGACAAAGAAAGGAATTGAAGAGTGGTTGGACATAAATATTCATGAGTTCGCAGCATACCAAAACATGAATCTGTGATTATCAAAGGAAGAGTGGTTAGATTGCTACTTATATATGGAAATCCATGAAATTTTCTTTTCATCCTTCTGCGTTGAGTTGTACAAGTGGATCACGAAGCTAGCAAATAGTTGAGGAAGGTGTAGACTTGACAAACCTATTATGTGGACTCCATAGTTGGTGTGTAGACTGGAAGCATCAGAAGATAATATCGCATGCACTGTGGATCACTAGCTCAATCGAATTATAGGAGGATTTATCACTGAGTTCACGGTAGATACTTCAGTTAGCTATAGCAAGGTGGAATGACGCTTCCTCAAAGGACTACGAGGTAAGTATGTTAAATATTTGAACACTTGGATTAAAATTCTTCTGTGTGAAAAGTGGGTTATGCAAATAAATTGATGTTTGGGGCTATACAAAGTGGGAGGATATACAAAAACAAAGATAGCGCAGAACTAGAAACTAGCCCCTTGATTTCACCTCCACGAGAAACCAAGGAAGAGCTTCTGAAGCTTTCACCAAGAATTGCGATCAGTTTGATAAAGCAACAAATTCTGCGCATATTGCTTCCACCTACATCATTGCTAGTTTCACCATCTTCACCCCGTCTTCACCCACACCACCTTTGCCACCACCACCTCCGCCACCACCACAGTTCAATATGGCAAGCATGATAAAGTTGTTGGTGTTCAAAAGAGTAGGAAATGAAGATCTAGACTAGTTTTGGTTTGTGGTAAGGGCTGTATGGGTAGTGCATGGAGTCACAGATGACAATATAAAGAAAGGAACACTAGTCAGTGCTCTGTAGGATAATGCACTGACTTGGTACATTAAGAATTCCAATGACAATCTGAACATAGGGATCACAGATATTCAAGCGGCGCTAAATAAAGAATTTAGTAGGCCAAAATTAGAGACGCAGTCGATCATTGGATTTAAGGAAATCACGATGCTTCTAGGTGAGACCCCCTGGGAGCTGGATCAGAGGCTGAAGTGTACAATTTGTTAAGACAAGATGACCTTGACAGATGGGCAACACCGCACATGGTTTGTAGCATATTTAATGCTGCATCTAAGGAATGCATTGTCACAACAGAAGCTAACCACTCAGGCTGATGCCTTGGAGATCACAATGAGACTGCATGAAACCCCGATATAAGATCCTAACCTAGGGATTCAATAGATCCACGTACAGTTGAAAAAATTGTGCCTTGAGATGCATAGTTTGAAACAAGACATGACAACTCACCCAGAAGCATGCGAGGAGGTATGGTGTGTAAAGTGCAAAGGCCAGGGGCATGACAAGGACAATTTTCCAGTCTTTGCAAACTACCTAGTGGGAGGAGAACCAATGCCATTGAGACAAGAGGCACAAACAAGACCGAGTACGGTGCCTCTATTATGGTGTGTGATTTGTCAAATAGGAGGGAAGCATGCTATAGATAACTGCCATCTATTATAGAAGTATACAGAGAATTCCCAACAATTTTTATGTAATTTCTGTAGATCAGTAGGCTATGATGAGCACACGTGTAGAAGCTATGAACTGATGATGGATCAGACTCCTATCTATAGAGTTTAGACTGAAACACGGGCCCTCAATCAAAATGCATGGATGGCGTGCACTCGATTTTAGGAATGCTGACGAGGTTGGGGTGGAATGGGACTAGGAAGAGGTCGTGGATAGCTGATATGTTACAACTGCATAGGGCCAGGGCATTATGCCTGTGATTGTACAAATCTGACAAGACCATCATGCTTATATTGTACCTAGTTTGATCATGAGATGGAGGACTGTCCCACACAGATAGAGAGGTTGCGCGGTAAAGGATCACTCCAACCTCCCTCGACTCAGAACCTACAAATGATGAGGTCGCAGCCGTGCAAGGAAGACTCGAATGTAAACATCGTGCTTCAAAGTGGTATCATGACAGGAGATGACAAAGGCAAGCAACTCGAAGAGAGTGCCTGGGTTCACAAGGCTCCAACAAAGGAGCTAGAATTTGATTTAGAGCGCCTAAGGAGACATTCATGGCAGCTAAAAAGAGCTTGGCAGATGCCTCCACTTCGGGAAGTAAAGACAAACTAGAACTAGAAATGGACCCATCAATGCTCACTACATTTTTGGAGACATGCATGAAGTTGTTGCGCGATAGCAAAGCTGTGAAGGGGCTACAATAACTCATCACTAGATGTGCTAGAACCATGGTAGGAGAATTGCACGTATTCCGAAAGCACAGGAAGTACACAATGCGAATAGGAAGAGAGATGAGATTGACCACACAGATCAGGGAATATGAAATGGATCAAGTGCTTTTGGATCTAGGATCAGACGTGAATTTCTTTCCAAAGAAAACATGGGATCGCATGGGTAGCCCTACACTGCAATGCTCTCCTATTCAATTGTGAATGGACAACTAGCAAAAGATCCTACCTATGGGAAGATTACAGGGAATAACGGTAGATATTGAAGGTGCGAGTGCACTAGCAGATCTTGAAGTAATAGAGATTGTTGATGACAAAAATCCATATTCCACTCTACTGGGAATAGATTGGGCGATTGACATGAATGGAGTTTTTATCACTTAAGAAGCAATTTCTAAATTCTTCACATCAATTTGATTGTAAAGGTTAGGTGTTAGTCCGGATTTAGTTTTTCCATGTTTGCTTTAGTGTCTAAGTCCTAGGAGTCTTCTTCCCTTTGTTAAATGTGGTTAACAATCTTGTTTTACCCACCATTGGTCCCACATTTATTCAAAGTGTCATGTGTTAAGGCTGTTTCAAAAATTACATGCATTTTGAAATCAACTAGGAGTTTTCGTAGCGCAAACTCACAAAAATACACTATGTGCGCTACGAACACACCTAGACAGTTTTGTAACTAAGAGATTTCGTAGTGCAAAACACAAAATTTACACTGGTTGCGCTAAGAAATTAGGGATTTGTGCCAGATCTTGTCTAACTGTCTTTTCCATCAAAATTCGTTAATTTTTCATCACCATGTGTTAGTCATTGAACCATGCCTATCGCATGCAGCCATTCATCCTCATCATTAGAGTCATTAGGTGTCTTGGTATGCTTAGGTTGCAAGTTTCAAAAAGAGCCAAGTATTCACAGTTATGATTTAGGTTTGGATTCATGCATGAGGAGCACAATAACAGTTGTTCAATTTGAATTCTTTGAAGATCAAATGAAGCAGCTTTCCCTATCCATTGCAAGTGAGGCAGTGATCGAAATTGAGATGGTGCAGGCTCCTTTAATATTCACGTTACAGGAATTCCATGGAGGAGTATACAGAAAGAAAGGAGCACAGGTCAAGGAGGTGTTTGAAGAACGAACTTGAAGGCTTAGATATTATCCTAAATAAGAGTGAAGCTCAACGAGCATTCAAACAGGCAAAATGTGTGACAAGGTCTAGTTGAGGAAGGAAGCATGTGAGACCTTGTTGTTTCATCACAGCTTAGTCAAGTTGATAATTTTGCATGAGCTTTAGAGAGTAGATAGGGACGGGTCCACGTTCATTTTTATGTTCAGCTTCAAGGATGAAATTGGTCTCAGTCCTCAGGCTATGAAGACTTCTCCAACAATAATTAGTCATCGTACAACAATGAGATCAAGGAGATTCTACCTTTTGATGCTTACCTTGAAGAATGGTATCTACATTTTCAGTTGTGAGAAGCTTCATGATAGGTGAAAAAGTCATTTCAGGAAGAAGAAATACTCAAGAGAATTAAATTTTGGTCTTATACTATGTTTTTAAAATTACACAGCAGTTTCGTAGCGCGCTACGAAACTGCTGTAACTGCACATTATGATTTCATGGACCAATGTTGAAAGACAAAGGAAAATATTTTTGAAGGGGAATCTCTAAAAAGGATCATTTACAATGTGTCAACATTCAACAAGGGCAAAACAAGTAGAAGAAAGACATTTTAAACTTTATCAGTCAACTTGTCAGTGAAATTGTCTTCTTGTTTTTACCAGTGAAATTCCAGAAGAGTTACTGAGTAATTGAAAACTCCTCTCTGAAATGTGAAAGAGGTTTTCATTACTATGATACTGAAGTACAAAATCCTCTTCCAATTTCTTAAAATTTATTACTATCTAGGAGAATGAAGGACCAAACTTGCACTACAAAATTGTTGTAGGTGCAGTTTTTCACAAGTATATTTCTCTATTTTACACCTGTTTTTTGAAGACACATTCTGGGCGGTAGGAAAGGTGTTTCAAAAAACAAAGACAGGTTTTTGTTCGGCATGGATTGGTTCACAAAAGTCTCCTTCAATTTTTCCAAATAAATTTTTTATGAGAATATATGAGCTCTGTCCAAAGACCTATTTTTCAACCAGAATAGAGCAAGGAACAGTCTCCTAGTTTCTAGGAGCAGTAAAAGGATGAGTCATCAAGGGCCAGCTGGAGGGCTATGAGCACTATCAAATTCGAATTCATGGATTTATAGGTGTCATAGGGAGTGTTTAGTTCCAAGTTAAGGTTGTTTTAATCATGATGTGGAGTTAGACTCCTAATTGTATTAGGTTTCTATAACTTCCAGTTAGCAGTTAGTGGTATTTAATAGTTAGTTTAAAGTGTTAATAAGTGTCATAATAAGACGAATTCGAGTTCCCCTCATGTTGGAGGAGGAATATCAGTTCTGTAGAGAGCTCTATATATAGCAGAACATATGATGTACAAAAGGTTGGAAAATTTCAAGAGAAACAAGGCATATTATGTTATTGCAGAACACTGTATGTTTTATGTTAATGCAGAAGTTTGGCTTTACTACTTAGGATTTAGAGAGGGTTTTATGTGTTTTATTTCTTCATGGATTTCTTAATTTTCTCACTTGTAGTGGTATGAACACATGTTACCTATAATTCATTGATAATTCTCTAACTTCCTTCATGTGTTCATAAACCGTGTTTCCTATATCATGTCTCTATTTTACTGGTAGATTAAAACTCTTTATGCCCTGACTTCCATGCAAGCTGATCTGCTGTTGTACTAAAACATACTCTAACTCCATAGCCCAATAGATGCTTTTTGATTGGCATTTCAACCATATATACATTTTCATTTGATTTCAATCCATAGATTTAGCCATCTAATCTTTACCAAACATCTTTAACCTAGTGAGAGAGCCCTATCAGGTTGAGGAGGTTAAGCCTCAGGAAAAAGTTGGTTCGAAAGAGTTGCACAAGGTCTTCCTGATTAGTAGCCTATCAGGAGTTGATTTTGGTGATAACATTTTGGTGCATCTGCTGGGAGCATGAAGTCTATTCATTCCTGAAATTAAGAAGCTGAACATCTGAAGGTAGCAAAAGCTCAGACATCTTTTCGAGGCTGCAAATCTACCTTGGTGACTCCACACATCAAATAACAAATTGGAAGGTGACTCCACTGCTAGAAGATCAGCAGCTTGATGAAGTTTCAAGATGAGTTCCACTGCAATAATGAATGCCAGGTATGCTCCTATGAATCGGTCTCATATCCCTGGTTTTCCAAATCCTATGCCAAAGGTTGATTGGTTA